>PVKS010035403.1:0-20095 GCA_004027875.1 Aplodontia rufa
AGGGCCGTGTACTTCCCCATAGACATATATGCCTCCATGTGTGTTTCTTTTCAGAACTTCTAAAATAGGCACTCTCGGCTGGTCATGGTGGCAGATGCCTATAATCCTAGTGACTCTGGAAGCTGAGGCAGGAGGATTGTAATTTTGAGGCCATCCTCAGCAACTTAGCCAGACCATTAGTAACTGAGACTGTATAAAAATAAAAAATAAAAAAGGACTAGAGATATAGCTCAGTAGTAAGTGCCAAGGATTGAACCAAGGGCTACTGGTATTCTTATGGTAAGACCACTGAGTCATATCCCTAACCCTGCTTATTTTTCATTTTGAGGCAGGGTTTGGATAAGTTTCTGGGGCTGTTCTAAGACTTGAGACCCTCCTTGCTTAGCCTCTCATGTTGCTGGGATTACAGGCATGTGCCACCACACCTGGCACCATTATGTGTTTTTAGCCCAATATACAGTAACTGTCTAATGAAAGAAGAGTTGACTGCATGAAAGATATGGGATACACAGAAAAGGTAGGATGAATGCTTTCCTTTTGCAGCATTTCCATTTTTTAAATGTCACCTCATAATACTAAATAGGGGGGGCCTCCCTTCTAGGTAAAAGACAGGCACAAAACCAGTTTGGCAGTCCACCACCTTGTCCTAACAAAGGGCAAAAGGAAGAACCTGTAGTTCCCTGCCCATGAGATGAGTCAAGACTGAACCCACAGGAGTGTTTCCTAGTCCCTCACTCCCATTAGCACTCAGTACCTTAAATTACCAAGTTTAAACATCTCCAAACTCAGCTCTTTCATGTCCTGTTCTGATGCTAAATTTCCAGGATACAAGGTGACTGCTGGATTCATCTTGCCTAGAATGGAGTCTTTTTGAGGTCGTCCACCGTGGCAGGCGCTCCAAAATCCATGTTGCTTCCTTTGGACATCTCCTGTTGTGCAGGTCTAGAGAGAGGGAAGGTGTGGGATGTGCTTATAGAATTGGCCTGGAAGTGCATGGAACAAACTAGACCCCAATACTTATTCATAAACTTTTAAGTATAGGCGTAGGAGCAAGCAGGGAATGAAACTATGCATGTGTTCTTTCAGCTGTTTTACACCCGTGGAGAATTTTCAGAGAGAACTGAGTTCTTACTCTGTTGTTTCATAATCTAATTTGAGGAAAAATTTCCTTTCTGTTTATAGAAATGATGCCTTTACATTGGAACAGAAATGACCTGGAGAAGCTGGAGAATGATGCCACCTGGTGATGGGAGTCAGAATTGTAGGGTGAAAGTGTCCCCAGAAGGCTTGGAAAGAGGTAAGGGATTTGTGGGCAGAGGAGGAGCTGCCTTGATCTCTTTGTACAGGCCAAAGCTTTCTGGACTTTTCCACACATTGGTGGTGATCCTGCTACTTTTGTGCCCACCCTGGGATCTTTTACCGTGGTATTGAAAGCCTAGCCTCTCTAAGAGAGAATTATTGTTCTGAAGAAGGTTGACACACAGAAACACAGGGACACCCCCACACAGACACACCATCAACTAAATTGTTTTGATCTGTTCCTTTTTACACATAAAACACTATACTGTGAACATGTTTCCAAAACAGTGATTATATTTACATCATATGTGTAATCGGTTCACAATTATTTTCTTTTCAACATTTTATACAATAAAGTGTCTATATTTAGTTTTTCATCTCATTTTTGTTTCTTTGACACTTAGTTTTGTATGTGGTGCTGGGGTTCCTTGTGCATGCCATGCAAGTGCTCTATCACTGAATCACCATGCCAGCCCAAATGTTCATATTTTAAAAACTAGTTTGCATACTTATAACACATGTAAAATTATTAGATAAATATTTTTGCCTCACTGCATTGCATACACACTGAACTATTTTATGTTTTTTTCTTTTTTATTCTTTTTTTTTAGAGAGAGAGGGAGAGTGAGAGAGAGAGAGAGAGAGGGAAAGACAGAATCAATTTTATTTAGTTTTTCATGTGGCTTTTGTTGCTTCAAGACTTTGTTGTGTATGTGGTGCTGGAGTTTGAACTTGCGTACTCATGCATGCCAGGCAAGCACGATAACCACTGAGCCACCACTCCAGCCCCCTTTTTTATTCTTTCATTTATACTTAACATTAGAATTCATTTTGATGTAGTTATAAAAGCATGGAAAATAATTTGGTCTAATTCAGTCCCCGGTATATCTCCTTATCCTTCCCTCCTCCCTCCCCCTCTTCACTTCCCTATACTCTACTGATATTTCTGCTAATTTTTTAAAATTAGTGTCTTATAGATATACATGATGGTGTGATTCACTGTGGTATATTCATATATGTGCATGGAAAAGTTAGGTCAGATTGATTCTGCTGTTCTTCCCTTATGACATAACCTCCTTCCTCCCCTTCAATCCCCTTGGTCTATTCCACGCCTCTTCTATTTTGATGGAATCCCCCTGCCTGTTTTTCTTCTTTCTCTTTTCTCTACTTATCAGAGAAAGCATTTGATCTTATGCTGTTTGGCATGTCATTTACCAGTTCCATCCATTTACCAGCAAATGCCATAATCTCATTCTTCTTTATGGTTGAGTAATATTCCGTTGACACACTGAATTATCAAATAATCCTTTAATTTCATTTTCACAAAGCTTATATGAACATGATTCTTAGTAAATGTGTTTATACAGTATCATTTTATGATTTAGTTCACTAATATCCTCGTGTTCAGAAGTTAATCTTAATAATGTGATATTACCCATTAATTTTTGAAGTTATGTCAAAAATAATTGAAGTGTATATTAAAAAATTAAAATTATTTTGTCTCCTCTTTTTCTCCCCACCTTCTTCCATTCCTTATTTCAAAGTCTGGAACTATTTTCAAAGATTTTTTTTTCTTTATGCAATATTAGAACTTATATTGGCACATACACACAGATCTATAAATACAAGTTGATATGTATATTTCTTTGTGTATTATGCACATACTCTGCATTATATTTTTTAACTTAACTGACCAAATGTGATTTTTTTCATTTTATTATTTACTTTATGTGCTTCTGAATGTTTATTGTGCGTATGATTTTGCTCTTTATCTGTATCCATATCTTTATGTCATTAACCTATATCTGTTGTTTGAATAATTCATACATCAAAGCTATAAACCCTATTATTGAATATAGGCTGGTAATAATTTCTCCCAACTTTTCATACTTTTAAAATTTTCTGTTTCATATATGAAAATAAAATTTTACACTTTATAATGATTCTTCATATTTAAAAATACTTCAGCACATTGTTTTCAAGAGAACACCTAAGTAATAATGCCTATATATCAAATGTCTATCAATGTCAGCTCAGAAGACAGAGGGAAATAAGCTGTGTTTTAAGTTATATGAGGTTTTGAGTCCTGGAGCAGTTCTTAAGAGGTTGCTTCCATAGTTCAGGTTACCTGATTTTAATTTGTTACTTAATCCAAGTAACAAGGATAATTATTGGTCCAGAATAATATCTTTAGAATTAAAATGAGATGAAATGTAAAATGCCCTTGCTTATGGTAGCCATACATGACACTAGTCTGCCATTCAGCTTCTGTTCCAACGGGTCCACTTTAACATTTCAGGAATCGGCCAACTCATGTTGTGCCCATACCCAGGCAGGTTTCATCATCACCATTATCTTTGAGCAAAAGTGGGGTGATTAGCAATAGAGGCATGATTCAGTCCAGATTCTATATCAGTCAAGTTTCACACTATCAGCCCTTAAACTCTGAAAAACTGTCATCTAAACAGGGGGCAGCTGGCTGGCCTCTCCTGAGGGTGAAGGATTGATGTTTGACCCTAGAAATTTATGTACTTACTGTGAGTCCAAGCTAGGTTGTCTGTAACATGGGACAGAGAGCGCCTTCTTCACATATTCTTGTGAGAACAAATGAATAAAACATCAAAGAAGGTCTGGAACTTTGATATGTTACCTTGCCTCCTCTGTCCCCTAATATAGAAGATTTGAAATAACATCTGGATCTGGAAATGTGGCAGCAAGAAGCCAACTTTTGTCCCATTGTGTCATTTCCTTTCTTTCACGTGCTTTCCTGTATCTTTAGTTTTCCATCTAGCTTGACATGAGAGACATAGTTTTCTTACTGATCTTCTGAAAGAAATAGTCCACAAGAGAAAATGATACTGGGTTGGCTAGATGAAGATGGGAGTTATCAAACTTGTATCCCTGTACCAAGAGTGATCAACTGAGCACAGGATCTTAGATAAAGCACTTTCCTTTATTGGTCTCTGGTCTAACACAGAAGGGCAATCATTATAGTACTTACTAGTGGTTAGGGGCATGAACTTTGGTATGAAAAATCCAAGATTTGATCCTGTAATCCATTATTTGCTGGTCATATACTCTACAGGAAGCAGTTTATTGTGTATGCATTAATTATTGGCATCTCTAGTTGATAATCATTATTATCATCTTCCTACCACCCATCCAAAGGTTGAATGATAAGAATGGGGATTCCAGTACTAGTTATACAATGTCCCTCAAGTCTACAATTTTATAACTATTGGACACAGTAGTTGACATGCAGGTTAGTATAAGTCTAGAGAAAGCTCCTGTGAAGGCCCAGACACGTAACATTAACCTGCTACACATATGGCATTTCCAACTAAATTTCTTCAAGAATTAGGGCTACATGGGTCAGCTGGTAAAAGGTTCACTAAAACAAGCAAAATTAGATCATGCCTTTTTCTAGTCATTTAATCAGAATGCTTTATCCAAATTAGTAGTTAAGATAAAGGCAAAAGAATAAATAACAAAAACACAGGGTACTAAACTATGTGCAGTTATACTATTTTATGAATTATATATGTAATGCATATACAGTACACATGCTTATATGTAGCACAGACGGAACAATGGAATGCCATTATACAATCTTAATTTCAGTGATGATGTGATTGCTGGGTTTTAGTATCCTTAACCTCTGTACCTGACTCAATATTAAACGTTTGTAAAGATGAATATGGATTATATTTATGATTAAAAACTGAAACGTCTGATACTTGTGATAAATTTAGATGAAAATCATTGAGAACTATTAATATAATCTAGTTGAAGGAAAAACTGTTATACTTTCTGATTGTATACCTTTGCATCTCCCCTGGAGATTATCACTATCCAGAATGAGATATTTAGGATTCCCATACAGCTGCTTCCCTTAACATGATATATTGTTTTGCACCTTTCCCTGAACACACATACAGACACACACACACATACATACATACATACATACCTGATCCTTACAGTCAAGGAAGCACCGTTCAAGTGAAGACCTTTGTCAAGATCTCAGTATGGTGTTTGAGCCTCATCCACAATGCACTGACATTGTTTACTTCCTTCCCATCCCAGCTCTTCTGACCTTTAACAAGAAAGTTATTTCTTATTTACCTTCAACTATTTTTTTCATCTGTATTCTTTTAGTTTATGTCCTGGTTGTTCATGTTTTTGTATTGAATATTGTAATTCACTTATTTTCATTTTATTGACATTAGTATTTAATATTTCAAAATGTCTTTAGGCAGCTGCTTTAGCTAGATTTTGATACATTGTGTGTTTCTAATTATCCTCCTCAAATTGTGTAATTTTTATATATTTCCATTCAGGCCCAAGATTTATCAACCTCAGGTACAGTCAGTTTTCATGAATGTTCCATGCAAATCTGAATAGTAGGCGTAGTATCTAATATGGGACTTCAGAGTTGTGTGTGCCTATCTATAAGATCTGCCCTTGGAATTATATTGTGTTGGTCTTCTTTTACTAAGTTTTTTTACTTGAACATTTTTATATTGAGGTAAGTGTTGAGTGATTTGGCATATTTTTTTTTAAAGAGAGAAGGACAGTGAGAGAGAGAGACAGAGACAGGGAGAATCAATTTTTATTGAGTTTTTTCACATGGCTTTCGTTGCTCCAACACTTAGTTGTGTACGTGGGTGCTGGGGTTTGAACCTGTGTACTTGCGCATGCCGGGCAAGTGTTGTAACTGCCGAGCCACCGCTCCATCCCCCTGGCATATATGTTTTAATATCTCACATCTCACTTGTAAATTGTGGTCTTTGGTAATCAACTCTATTTCTTTTTATTTTAATCCACATTGTTTACAATTCTACTTTCTTAATTATTAAGACTCTAACCCTTTCTGTCTTGTTTCTAACAATTTCTTTGTATTTATCTGCTGATTTTTAAATTAGCATCTTTGACTTCATTTGTGTGAGAGATATGTTAAGAAAGCATAATTTTGAATTTTGTTTCAGTAGAAAATTTACAAAACTTTCAATAGGTGAATTAATCCTCTTTACCTTTATTGATATGATCATTCTTTGGTCATTTGGAATCATTCCCATTCTATTGCTTGTAAGCACAAAAAAATTATAGTCTTTCACTAAGTCGTTTTATTTGCTCTCCCTTTTTATTTAACATTTAGTATGGTTATTGTTTTTTTTTCTAGTGGCTACTTTTATAGTACATTGTAAATTACACTACGTAAAAACTTTGACACAAAATGAAGTCCTACTAATGAATATAGAAATGGTTAAATAATTTAAGCAGATTATTCACCTTGAAAACCAATATGCATCGGCTTGGGTTTAGCTCAGTGACAAAGTGCTTTCCTAGCACATGTGAGGTGCTGGGTTCAAGACTTAGCACCACATAAAAGTAAATAAACAAAATGAAGATATGGTGTTCATCTAGAACTAAAAACATATTAAAAGCCAAAAATATCCATGTTCATTAAACTTTCAAAAATATGAATTAACAATAACTAAAGGAACACAAGTCAATATCTTGGGCTATCATGATGAAAATAACAAGGTGTTGAGCAATATCTATGACTTGATTATTTTGGGGAAAAGCATATGTAAATGAACAAATTTGGCATAGTGTAGTAATGTGTAGAATACCATTCCTGTCGGTGGTTAGATATGCGTGAATCTGTAGTGGTGAGTTTCCATCAGTGAACCTGACTTTGCTCATATTCAAATTGGATTTATCAATATTGAATTCAGAGAGCTATTATAAATAGAAATGAGCAAGCCTGTAGAAAGCATCTGATATGTAATAATTTTACAGATATTTTATGTCCTCTGTGTTTTACCTCCCATAAGAGATGACATAAAAATGAACATCTCATAGTGGTCATTTGGATTTAAGGCAGCAGGTAAGGAAATATATATATGTTTATATGATGTGCAACTTTTGGTGCCATTTCTTTGAAGGGTGAGATGCCTGAAGAGGGTAAGGAAGAAGCAGTAAATCATTGTTTCCTTCCTTTTTACTTGCTGTGTTATTCTCTTCTGTATTAACTTCCCTATTGACACTGGAATGGGAACCTTCTTTAAGGCCCAGAAAGGAGAGCATAGCAGTGTGAAGATGGATCTGCCAGGCAACAGACTGAAATCAAGAGACCTGGAACATTATGTATCCCATTATGTGGAGACATAGACTTTGGATTCATTAATGTGAGAAGAAAATTTACACACATTTAATTACCAGTTTCATGATGTTTAGCAATGGATGAGTCACCAGATAAATAAAACCCATAAATATAAATATGGAAACATATATGCATACATATATGTTTATATGCATGAATATATATATGTTATTTGAGGAAAAGTGCAAAAATGATGTTTTAAAAACCACTGAGTTATGGGGTCCTTATTTGTCATATCTCTAGAATCAATTGTTTCCCACAGTTTATTTCTTGTTTTTGGTATCAGGGATTGAACCCAGGGGTACTTAAACACTGAGCCAAATCTGTGGTACTTTTTTTATTTTTTATTGGGGAGAGGATCTCACTAAGTTGTTTGCGACCTGGCTGAGTCGCTGAGGCTGGCTTTTAACAAGGAATCCTCCTGCCTCAACCTCCTGAACTGCTGGGATTACAGGTCTGTGACTATTTATAAGAATATATATTTTCAGGTATATGAATATATTAAGGATATATTTAATAATAGAGTTTTATGCCAGGCACAGTGGTGAATGCCTATAATCCCAGCAACTCAGGAGACTGAGGCAGGAGAATAACAAGTTCAAATCCAGCCTTAGCAAGTTACCAAGGCTTTAAGCAATTTAGTGAGACCTTGTCTGAAAATAAAGTATAAAAAGAGCTGGGGGAAAAAAAAAGAGCTGGGGATGTGGCTCAGTGGTTAAGCACCCCTGGGTTCAATACCTGGTACAAAAAAAAAAGAATAGTGTATTGTATGTGTGCTATTATACAGATTTAGATGTTTACATACAAAAGATACTTCCTTTCTTGGGGCTGGAGCAGTGGCTCAGTGGTTATGGTGCTTGACTGGCATGCACAAGAGCCTGGGTTTGAACCCTAGCACCACACAAACAACTAAGTGTGGGTGAAGCAAAGACAAGATAAAAAAAAAGATTGATTCATTCTTTCTCTTTCCCTCTCTCTCTCTGTATAAAAAAAGGATTCCGCAATTGATGATTTGGTAAAGCTTTTATAATCTTGACTATAATCTATGTATGAGTTTGTGTGTAGATTACTGAACATTTCATGAAGATTTTGTAGGAATTTATAAGGAAAATTATCATGATGTATGATTTTCAACCCACTTTAAATTTTAATCCATTTCCATATAAATAGCTTCTGGTGCATTCAGGTGAATTAAGGTACCAAGTGGGTGTTGTCACAAACAACGTCTTGAGGAAAGCCTCAGAGGTTATCTCTGAGAGTGTTCATTCTGCACATGAGGGATTTATGCACAAAGGTGTCCTGCAATGCTCTTTCCTGCACAGGTTTAGCCCTTGATGAGGAAGTCCATTTCATTGGACACACCAGTATCACAGTCCTTCAATATACAGCAGGTGCATATCGATTGCAGTCCTTGGCCTTTGTGACTGTTCCCAACACAGCATTCCTAGGCTGATGTGTCTTTCCAAATCTGGTATTAATAAAGAAGAGTCCACATGACCAGCAAATCTGCCACATTTTCTAAAACCACCCTTATAAGGAATGGCATTTATGTATATAGATCCTTTTGTCATTTATCTTAGTTGGTTTAGAGCATAAGCTTTGGGAAAGAGGTATTTTGGGGACCTCCTTAGAGACCTAGTTTTTTGTAGAAAAAACTATTGGAAGTAGGGAGACAGTAGAGCTATTGGCCTATTTTTAGACCCATCCCTTAGGGGAGAGCAGAAAAGTCCTTCTGAAGAGCAGCTTCCTACCAAGAGAACTGGAGGAAGAGGAATTCGGATGTGCAAACACTGTGTCCAATTCCAAACCCACCAATCACATAAGTCATTGCTGCCCTAGAGCAAGAGTGATTGTACAGAGAGGCTAGTTGTGTTTTGCTCACAGGTATTCTTCCCCATGGAAGAGAATATCAGGAATGGAGGAGAATTCCCTGGGATAAATTATTGTATGGTTGAATTGACTAGGCTTCTGCCTACTAAATGACTATATTATTCTAGGCCTGAGTCCCTAAAATGACTGAGATTTCTTAAACGATTTTTTGGCACACTTAGATCATTAGTCACATGATTATAGACAGCATCTTAGTTTTCTGCTGCAGATGGTTATCTGCTTAGCATGGTGTATGAGTTTTACATGCTCACAGTGGTGTCCTGGAGATAGCTCATCTCCAAGAGCCCTAGGATACTTAACTGAGTCTCTGTGTGCTGATAATACCACTGTCTCTTTTAAAGCCAACAAAATTCCTGACAACAGGGACATGCTTTGTTCCACTAAACCGGAAAGAGTTCTTCTCATTACCTGAGTCTAAGCCTAGTTCCTCTAATTAGTATATGTTCTCAGGTGGTGGCCTGAAGAGTGAAAGTGTTTTGCTTTCAGAGAAAGGCTAGGGGACAAAGAGACAGCTGTGCAGAGGCATTTCTGGTACTGAGTACCAACCTGCACATCATGGTTGCCATAGAAACCTGACGTTATTATGGTGACCATGGTGAGCATTAGGATATTCTAAAGGAGACCAAAATGGTCTGGTTCCAGAGCAGTGTCCCACCTCCAGGTGTTTGGACTCTGTGGAGGGTGTGGGTGCCCCGCAGTGGAGGCTAAATCCTCCTGTGATGTGAGGAGTCAAAGGGATCCCAGATCCAAGTTGCTTTGTTTACACTTTGGGACTCTGTCCACTGACTCAAGAGAGAGAGAGATGTGGGACCCTCCTGGCCTCAGGCTGCATGATGTCCTGTGTGGTTGTTGTGGGATTATAATTTCTTGTATAAATTTAGGCCACTTCTTATTCCTTTTTCAAATTTGTTGTTAGAGGATAAAAGATAAGTAAAGGAGAACAAAAAGGTGCTGATGAGAAGCCCATTGTACCCTCTGGTTTTTATGATCACTACCCAGTTTTACCTGGGCCATTCATCACTGACCTAGTGCCTAGCATGGTACCAAATACATCATTACTCTGATAAGGCATGGTGATTTCTGGGTTCTGTATTTCTCTAGGAAGCTCTTTGTTGGGCTTATATCAAGTTTCTGAAGATGGCAGATTGTGAGGATCTGAGTGGAAAAACCATTGAAGCTACCAGTCCACATCTGAATCAGGCAGCAGTGCTCAGGAAACTTCCATCCCTGATGGGATATGGCTCCTGGATCAAGTGAGTTCATAGATCTACTTTTTTGTAAAGAGAGAGAGGGACAGCAAAAGAGAGAGAAAGAGAATTTTTATTTTAGTTTTTCATGTGGGTTTCATTGCTCTGACACTTCATTGTGTATGTGGTGCTAGGGTCCTTGTGCATGCCAAGCAAGTGCCATAACCACTGAGCCATCCCTCCAGCCCGAGTTCATAGATCTAAACATAATCATGTTTTGTAATACTGTCTATCTGCTTCACAAAAATCATGTAAAAGTAGAAAAGCTCTTTTGACACCAACATTAGAGATGAAAATGGAGTTTTGTCCCATTGGCAACTTGTATGCTTCATTGTAGCCCATAAGGGTCACCTTCAGCATAGCTTCTCACTCTGAAAGCAAGGAATCCTCCATCTTGTGGCAGGAACTTGATATGTAATGTATATTTTCAATAAATGTTATATTTTTCCTGACTGTATAAATAAAATCATTGATTGCTATCAAAATCTTCAAACGTTTAGTGAAAAATGCTGTTGGTTAGAAGGCAATGTGAAATTGTAGTATGGAATCTTTCTTGTTACCCAAGTTTTTATTCATTCTTAAATTTTTGTAGAAACCAATAATTATCTAAGGATTAGTTTAAGCTGTCATTAAATTTTTATTATTTTAAAAAATATTAATGATACTAGAATTTATGCTATTGTGATTCAGTCATGTTATCTAAAATAACCAGATATATATGTCAGTATGATTATTTTCCCAGGTTGTAACATTTTAGTTTTGTGATTAAGAAAGAAATGTGCAGCAACTTTCCCTGAGTATTTAGATAGACCTTATTGCAAAAGGACTGTACACTTTTCAAAAGAAGAAAGGCAAATTACCAACAAATATGTGAAAGATCTCTAACAATTAGAGAAATGCAAATTAAGACCACTGAGATTTCATCTCACTCCAATGAGAATGGCAGTAATCAATAATAAAAACAATACATTTTGGTGACGATGTGGGGAAAAGCATACACTTGTACATTGTTGGTGGGATGGCAAACTGGTACAACCACTCTGGAAAACAGTATGGATATTCCTCAAAAAACTAAGAATGTTCTACCACTTCACCCAGTTATCCCACTGCTTAGTATATATACAAAGGATCAAAATCAACATATTTCAGTGATGCAGCCACATCAGTGTTTAGAGCAGCACAATTCACAATAGCTAAGCTATGGAACCAACAAAGGTGCCCTTCAACAGATAAATGGATAAAGAAAGTGTGGCACATACACACAATGGAGTATTACTCAGTGATAAAGAAGAATGACTTAACGTCATTTTTTGGCAAATGAACAGAACTGGAGGTTATCATGCAGAGTGAAATAAGCCAGCCAAAAATCCAAAGGCCAAATGTTTTCTCTGATATGTGGAAGCTGACCCAAAATAGGGGAAAAAAACAGAGGAATAGACAAAGAAGAAGGAAATGAAGGAACAAGGAATGAGATAGGGAAAATTCGTGGAATGAATCAGACTTAACTTTCCTATATTCACATATGAGCATATCATAGTCTCATCAACATGCACATCAACAAGTCACTAAATTAAACAACACTATTAGTAAATAACAAATCAATAGAGTAGAGGGGAGAGAACAGGGTGTGGGGGCGAAGAAATACTGGGGACTGAATTAGAATAAATTATACTGCATGTGTTTATAAAAATGTCAATATCCTACTGTGAAATATATCTAAAAGGAACGGGGTGGGAGGAAGGGAGGGGAAGGTGAAAAACTGGGGACTAAATTAGAACAAGTTAAGCTTGTGTGATTACGTCATTGTATATTCTTATATTATGTATACCTAAGAAAGAATGAATAAAAAATAAAAATATTTCAACTTTAAATGTGTGATTAGAAATAAATCTGTTGAGATGTGTATTTTTTCTTTAGTTACCAGTAAATTCACATTACTGAATTCGTAGTATCTTAGTTGATGAGATAAAGGGAAAGAATATATATGCATGTGGACATGTGTGTATGTATGATTGTGTATGTCCCTGAGGCTGCCAGGAATAATTATTGTGAACAGTACATGGAGTCAGTCCTAATTGTTTTAAGGTATATATTAGGAATCAGTTCAGGGCATTAGTGGTTTATTCCTATCTTTGCTTGATCAATGCAGCTACCTTAATGACAAATTGATTATTACAGTATTTATTACAGAATGAGAACCCATTTATGGTACTTAACATAATCAATTATTATAACAATAACCGGTAAGTTTTGTAATTTGTTTATTCCTTCTAGAATTATAAATGGGAATTTAATTGTATGACAGTACTTTCTCTTCCCTCATACTGTTTTTTTTTTTAAAGAGAGAGAAAGAGTCAATTTTATTTTTTTCATCTGCCTTTGTTTTTTCTGACACATAGCCCTGTATGCAGTACTGGGTTTCGAACTCAGGTCCTCACTCATGCCAAGCAAGTGCTTTAGTGGTGAGCCACCTCTCCAGCTCCCATACTTTATTTATTCAATACTTAATTTATGTCTGTATTACTCAGAGAATCCCTCCTTCCCAAAGAGTTTTCCTTTGTTATTACATTTATATATTTTATGCTCAAATTGTCCAGTGGAGGGCCCTTTAAGTTGACCTCAGTGTCCATTTGACAACCCCATAGAATTCCATCTACTTTGCTCTCTGATCCTGACCATGTCCTCATCATAGAAATGAAGTCACAAATCCCACCTCAGCATTGCTTTGAACATTAGAAGAAAGTCTGAAAATATCAACCCACAGGATGTGCAATCTAGTACGCCCTTGACAAGTTTCCTATTCCAACTTTGCCTTTTATATTATGTCAGTGTGATGCCTCTGACCCTAAGAAAAGCACGGCTAGAGAGAGAGAACTTGGAAATGTAACAGCAGGCAAGGGTAAGTCCACATTTCCATTATGAGTGGAATCCATTGTAGATGTTGTATTGGGGAGAGTTGTGAGATGGAGCTGGGAAGAGGAAAAATGTCATTGCACAACTTCCAGTTAATAGTGGGTCCAGGCAAGACACTGCCACCCCATCTCATGCATACCATGTGCTTTCCCATCCTCTCACTTTCCTCTCAATTCCATGTGTTTTCTTTCTGCTTATTCTCCTTTCTATTGTAACATCAGAGAAGGATGTGGATGCTGTACACTAGAGCTAGGAGCTCATAGAAAAGAACCAAGTGTGGTGTGGAGTCTGCTAGATAAACTACCAGAACAAGAGTGAATAAATCGAGGGGATACTTGGGTAAGTCACTTCCCTTCTACTATATATTTGTTTATTCAACAGGATAATAATTCATAATCCTTTGACTACCAGGAATACTCTGGAGTTTGAATGTTATCCCATGTTGGAAAATAACCCATGGTCTCAGGTAAAGGCAAAGACCAAGGCAGATAGTTGTGTCCATCAGAAATGGCATCAGCCTTGTTCCTGTTTATAATAAATCACTTGTGAAGGCCTTGGAGCATACATGTTCCGCTGAGCTTAACCTGCATGTAAAAGAGGACCCTAAGTTCTTCAAATAATGATAAGTTGTAGGTTTTTTGCTCTCATTCCCACACTCTATTGAGAGGTTAGGAGAAAATTCCTGGAATCATAGCATGTGGCCTTTTGTGTCTGGCTCCATTCAGTCTGCATATTGTGCGTATTATTTGCATTATTCTGAGAGATGTAGGGGAAGAAGTTCAAAGTGTATTTTTTCCTAATCTCATGTTCAACACAGCACCTGGCCGCCAAGTTTTTTGGACAGTTCTCCCAACCAATATTTAATTAATTGTGTCTCAGATTTTATAGTGGACACCAGCTGGGTGTTCACTCATTCTTTTCAATTCTGACACTGTTTATCTGGATATAGTATTAGATCGCACAGGTTGAGAGCACAGTCACAAATGATTGCTCCCTAAATTTCAGATGCCAGTCATAAGCCCTGGTCACACCAACCAAGTATAAATTGGGGTTTCCATAATCCTCCTTGTGTTTGAATAATTTTCTGCATCAACTCATAGAACACAGAACACTAGTGATATTTACTTTTATAATAATATATAGGACATTTCAAAGGATACAGACAAATAGCCAGATGAAAGAGATGCACAGAGAGTGGCACATGGGAAGGGGCACGGGATTTCCATATCCCATCCAAATGGACCACCCTCCTGAAACCTTCATGTATTTCACATCCAAGAAGCCCATTCAGTGGATGTTATGGAGACTTTATTGCATAGGCTGGATTGAGTCCATCATTGCCCATTGGTGATCAACTTAACTTTTAGCTCTTTTCCTCTTCACAGAGGTTGGGGAGGGACTAAAGACCAGCCCTTCTAATCATGCTTTATTCTTTCTAGGTGTCTAGCTGCTATAGTTTGGATCTTGAATGTCAACCAAATGCCATGTGTTGAAGGATTGGTTTTCAGAGTGGCACTATTGTGAATTGGTTGAACCAGGAAGAGGTATCGGGCTTTAGGTCATTGGGATATGTTTTTTAAGGCAATTGTGGGAGACCAGTCTTTTCCTCTTTCTCTTTTCTCCCTGGCTCATGATATAAGCAGTTTTTATCCTGCCACACTTTCCCACCATGATGTGTTGGCGCACCACAGGCCCAAAGCAATGTGGCCAGTTGATCTTTGACTGGATATTTTAAAACTCTGAGTCCAATAAGCCATTTCTTCTAATAAGTTAATTATCTCAGGTTTTTTTGTCACACTGATGAAATGCTAAGTAAAATCCTAGCCTCTATCCTGAAGCAATCTGTGGGCTTTCAGCCACCAATCATCTTAGGACACAAAAGGACTCTTAAGAAGATTACATGAGTTTTAGCTTTTTGCCAGGATTTGATGGAGACCAAATATGTATTTGCTAATATAGCACTTACTATCTGTGACTGTAGATTGTCATTCAAATTGCAGTGTAGTACTACATTTTGTGTCTGTCGCAGTAAATGTGTGCCTGTTGTGGGGATTTGGATGTTCTTCATCTTTTGACTTGTTATGAATTTGGTTCCTACAGATATTCTTGTTTGTGCTGATGGAGTTCAAGAATCCCTTTGCCCAAAATATGGCACTTTGGCTCACTGAATATTCAAAAATGAGTAATTTAAGAAAATGATAGAAGCAGAAAGCTCACTCTCCCTTTCCCCTACCCTCCTCCCCTGAAGCAGGTCTCAAAACCCTCAGGTGTGAGGTGCCCTCTCCATTTCCGATTGACAGGAATATCGTTATCTTTGACGATCAGGAGCCACAGAGAAAAGTCTGACCAGTCGGACCTTCCTCAGTTTCCTGCAGTTTATTATCATTAGATCGTACCCATTTCCTCTATGACATTTCTCCACAATTGCCTACTCCTCGTGAAACCTAGCAAAAAGTGTTCAGGTTTAACCTTTCTCTGAGTCTTCATTTCTTTATGCAGGCTCCCTTTTCGTGTAATACATATACCTAATGAGTATGTATGCTGTGTTCTTGTTCAGCTGTCATTTGTTATCTTCTCTTTTAGGGACCTCAACAGTAAACCAAAGACATGTAGAGTAAAAATTACATTTTCTTTTCATATAGTATATTTAGATAGACACTTGTCATTGTTTCTCTTGGGTACATACCCAGAGCCACATGTGTTTTCTCTTATTTTATCCTAGAAGCTTCATAGGTTTACGTTTTGTGCTTATATTTATCATCCACTTTGAGTTAACTTTTGTATGTTGCATGGTATGTGAATCATAGTTTATATTTATACCTATGGATAGCCACTTGTCCCAGCACCATTTGTTGAAAAGACAATCCTTTCTCTGAATTGCCTTTCTATCTTTGTGAAAAATCAGTTGTGCATATTAATGTGGGTTTAATTCCGGACTACTTATTTTATTCCTTTGATGTACGTGTCTATCCTGATGCCAGTACTATGCTGTCTTGGTTGCTGTAGGTTCATAATAAGTTTTCAAATCAGGTGTATTGCTCGTTAACTTCATTCTTTTGCAAAATTGTTTTCATAGTCTAGATTTTTGTATTTCCATGTGAATTTTAAAATCAGTTTGTCAGTTTCTTAAACATTTTTGGTAGGAATTTTCTTGGTATTGCATTGAAACTATAAATTGGTTTTCACAGAATAGACCTCATAATAATCTGTCCTATGACTATGTTTTATCCTCTATTTCTTTAGGGTTTCCTTTTCTTTAAGCAGCACATTATGTTGCTCAGTGTACAGATATTGTACATCTGTGACCAAATTTTTCATATTTGATACATTTTAGGCACTAGGAATTGAACCCAGGAGTGCTCTACCACTGAACTCTATCCCTAGCCTTTTTTTATCTGTTTTGAAGCAGGATCTTGCTAAATTGCTGAAGCTGACCTCAGATTTGCCATCCTCCTGCCAGTAGCTGGAATTACAGGCCTGTGTGGCCATGCCTGGCAATATTTTATGCATTTTGATGCTGCAACAATGACTTTTTTCATTTTAAAGTTTTATTCATTTCTTCATGTTTCATATAAGGTATAAACCATGAGGTTCTTAGCCAATGAGCCACATCCCCAGTCCTTTTTATTTATTTGTTTTTTTATGTAAGCAGTTTCATTCTGCCACAGGTTCCCACCATGATGTGTTATCTCTCCACAGGCCCAAAGCAGCGTGAGCAATTGATCATTAACTGAATCATTAACTGTGAGTCCAATAAACCACTTCTTATAATTTAACTATCTCAGGTTTTTCATTACAGTGATAGAAAGCAGACTGAAATCCTAAGGTGATGGAGGAGGCAAGGAAAAACTGGGGAATGAAAATATGTATGTTTTGTGGTGACGCAGTCCTGTAAAACCATTGGCTCGGGAGGCTAAGGCAGGAGGATCATAAATTCAAAGTCAGGCTCACAACTTAGTGAGGCCCTAAGCAACTTAGGAGGACCCTGTCTCAAAATAAAAAAATAGGCTGAGATTTGACTCAGTGTTTAAGCAACCCTGGGTTTAATCCCTGGTATAAAAAAATAATAATGTATGCTTTGCTCTTGCTAATTTGTCATTTGTTATCTTCTGTTTTAGGAACCCCAGCATGAATCAAAGATGCATAGAAAACATTGCATTTCCTTCCATATAGTTAGTTTGCATGGACATTTATTTTCATTTACTCTTGGTTGGGTACCTGAGCATCATTTCTTCGTTATGTGTACACTTAGCTCAATGGATACTACCAAGCACCTTGATCAAGGTGGTTGTTCCAGTCTCTGTTCTACTGGAATCTGTATTCCAGTCTGTATACCAGCAGTGTGTGAGAGTTCTACTTGTTCCACATCCTTAGCAACACTTCGGTTTTTCATGTTTTCCATTGTTATTTTTCTGGTGGGCTTATTATGGTATCTCAATGTGGATCTGATTTTCATTTCTATTTAATTTAACTCTCTCTGATGAACTAAATCTCTCAATCTCTAAATAAGGTCCACGCTCTTTTCTTAATCTTTCAACTTATTTGCTGAGAAAACTGGATCTTTTTTATCTTGGATGTTTGAGATTTTGCTGATTGTATTGTTGTTGTTTTTTTTTTTTTTATGTTCCTCTGGCCCTTCTGTTTTACCTGTATTGATCTTTAGGTTTCAGTCTTTTGAGTAAGAGGACCTCAGATGTGTGTGTGTATGGGGGGGTTATTCTGATCTCATTGCATCAGGAGGTACAGTGTCTTTCCTCTCTGTTGAGATGGGTCACTGGGTTCAGGTGTGGGCAGCTCATCCATCCATTAAAGTATTGTATATTCCTTTCACATCAAAGGGTTTTCCCCCAGTCTATGATCATCCTTATGTTGATCTGCATTTCATGAAAATTTCTGAAAGTGGTGGTGTTATAATTCTGATTTCTTCTGCATTTATCAGTTGGAATCCTATAAAAGAAAATTCCTGTTATCAAATATCAGGTTACTCTGTGCTATAGATGCAAAGAAATGTTAGAATGAATTGTTTCTTTTGCAGTATTTCCAATTTGTAAAGCAATCAATTGAACAGTCAGGGAGATGCAAATTAAAACTACACTAAAATTTCATCCCAGTGAGAATGGAAGTCGTCAGCAATGCAGATGATAATGTCTGGTGATGATGTGAAAGAAAAGATAAACTACTACATTGTTGTTGCAATTGTAAACTACTACAACCACTTTGGAAAGCAGCATAGAGATTGTTTAAAAGATTAAGAATGGGGCTGGAGCGGTGGCTCAGCAGTTACAGCGCTTGCCCAGCACACGCAGGCACACAGGTTCAAACTCCAGCACCCATGTACACAATTAAGTGTCAGAGCAACGAAAGCCATGTGAAAAAACTCAATAAAAATGTATTCTCTCTGTCTCTCTCTCACTGTCCTTCTATCTTTAAAAAAAAAAAAGATTAAGAATGGAACCTCTGGAGCTGGAGCAGTGGCTCGGTGGTTACGGCGATTGCCCAGCATGCACGAGTACATGGATTCAAACCCCAGCACCCACACACACAACCAAGCGTCAGAGCAATAAAAGCCATGTGAAAAACTCAGTAAAAATTGATTCTCTCTTTCCTCTCCCCCCCCTTCACTATCCTAGTCTTTAAAAAAAAAAAAGAATGGAACCTCCATTTGGCCCAGTTATCCCACTCCTTGGCATTTACCTAGAAGATCTCAAAGCAGCATAGTATAGGAGTACATGTTATGCCAACATTTATAGCAGCACAATCCCCAATAGCCAAGATATGGAACCAGCCTAGGTGCCCATCAACATATGAATAAATAATGGAAATCTGTTATATATCACAACAGGATAATAGCCAACAAGAATGAAATTATGACATTTGCTGGTAAATAGGAGCTGAATAACATCATGCTGAGCAAAATAAGCCAGACTCGCATAGTCAATGACCATATATTTCCCTCTCATATGTGCAACCTGGAAAGAGAAAGGGAATAATAAAAGAGTAGTTCATCAAAATAGATGGGAGCACAGTGGATTAGAAAGGGGGTAGCAAGGCTGCCAAAGGAGGGGAGCAAAAAGGAAGCACTGGGGAATAAAGTTTACCAAATTATGCCAGGTACCTGTGTGACTATATCACAATAATTCCAATCTATGTATCAGTATAATGCCCCAATTAATATATGTAAATTAATAGAAGGAAGATAGTAAAGAAAGATTTCAGGAGAGGGATAAGAGAAGAAAAATGGATAGCACAGGGTTTGAAATGGAGAAAATTATGTTAGATGCATTTCTGAATATGTCAAAATGAGCACCATGTATGACTACAGTGCACTAAAGAAATTAGTTGTTTCCCTAGGGTCCTCCAAAGGTGAATAGCAAGTTTGTTTTGTTTGTGTTTTGTTTTTTATTCAGTGACATCATAGACTAATGGATCATTATGTATTTGATGTGTTTTAATCCATTATGTTCATTAATCATTTTCATGTTGGCAGAACCTTTTCAGCATGTTCACTAATTTTTTGGATGAAGTCTCTACTATGGTAGTATGATCCAGACTCATCTGGTGTAATCTCAACCCTAGA
>PVKS010035404.1:0-20097 GCA_004027875.1 Aplodontia rufa
TATCCAACATATAAATGATATAGGAAATATAAATGGAAATATACATACACTGTAAAAATGTTTGTTCTAAATATTTTATAAAATTAAACTTTAAAACTTTTAAAGAGATTTTATATTGTATAAAACATTGTTTTTTAAAGTAATTTTACATATATTGTTGCAATGGTTGTCACAATTCTCTGAACAGAATAGTGTAGGTATAATAATAATAACATTAAATAAATAACAATTTATATTTTTGTATAAAATAAAGCATACACAGAAATCTTAAAAGGCCACAAGTTAATCAATGGGAGATTTTGTTCAACAACCAAATATTCCCACCATGCCTCTATGATCCTTTCAGTACAATAATTATATGCTCAGATAATCTTATTTGGTGGATACTGTACCATACTCTTTCTGCTGTTATTGAAGTTATAATTAGTGCTTAAAGATCATTTTATAAATGTTTCTGAGATGTTGAAATCTCACTGAAGTTTAAAGAATATAAAATCTAATTGCTACTCTGGACAACCAAGATAAAATATTGGAGACCAGATTTACTCTCCAAAATGAAACAACCAAAAGGCAAACAAAATTCTTGAAACACCAGCTTTTAAGAGACTGGCCTTAACTTCCTTTGTCAATATCCATATATACATGAATATGTAACAACAATTCCCTCCAATATGTACGACTATGTCGAACGAATAAAAGAAAAAAAGAGAGACTGGACATTCGTCAACAAAAATCCCCAAGAGTTAGCAAACAAGCTAAAAATGAGACCTCAGTGACTGCCCTAGCTTACTTTCTTGGGAGAGTTTCCAGGCTCTAGTACAAAGAAAGTAAATCCTGTCAGAGGCTGGCAGACTCCCTGAGTTGAGGAAGCAGGTCTGATAGTGAAAGCGAGAGCAATAAGACTAGAATTGTCAAGACAGTCTGCCCAGGAGGAACGAGAGACAGAAAGAGAGCTCCAGAGAGCTCCAGTTGTCCCAAAGTATTCAACTAAATACTGATCAGCACACTGTTGTGAGGAAAACACTCAAGACAGAAAAAGAGCCATCCAAAATGATTAAAGGTAACAGTGTCCAGTTCTCACTGGACATTTCTCATAAGCCATAAGGAAATCTTACTAATCTTCCTCAATTATCAGAATAATCAGCCCTGCTCTAGTACTACTCTTGTCCTATTTACAAAAAAATCTTTAAAACTTTATACAAAAATATCAAACTCTTTACAAGTAACTACATTTTGTCCTGTAAACAAAATAATTATAAGATCACAAAAATATCCAACATCCAATATGGTAAAATTTATAATTTCTGAAATCCAATGAAAGAAAAGTAAATACAACTCAAGAGTGGAAATATCAATTAAATTAATACTGATGCTGTAGCTAGAAGATAAGATCATTACAACACCTCTAATAATCATATGGCCTAATATTTGAAAAAATATAAAGACATAAGATTCAAGTTGAATCTAGCAAATGGCTAAATTTGTTCAAATATGATGAAAAGAATGAATTCATAGAATCAAGAAATTTAATTAACCCCTAAATATCATGGCATATTATTCTAAATTGTTCAAAGCCAGATTAAAATAAAATATATAAAGCAGGCATAGAAGAAACACATATTGTGCAGAGGACTAAAGATAAGGATGATAGCAATTCACTATCACTGAAGAATGAAACAGCATCATTAACAGACTGAAATTAACAATGTAAACCTATATTACTATATTCAAAAAGGATGTATTTTTAAAATAAAGTTGAAATCTTTTAGAAATAAAATCGTAAAAGAACTTTTCAGCAGCATATCCCATACTATAAGAAATGTTAAAGGAAATTATTTAGGGAAATAAAAATATGAATCTCTACAAAGAAATGAAAAGGACTGGAAATGGAAAGTTCTGGGTACATATGCATTTTTTTTCTTATTATTTAAATCTCTCTAAAAGATAGTTGGCTAAAAACAATAGCAATGTGAAGTTTGTTTTATAATATGTGTAAAAGTATAATTAGTAAAGCTTGTATAAATAATGGTATAGGATAATTGAAAGACCTCAAGTTGGGGTTAAGGCGTTTGCCTGGCATATGAGTGTTCAAACCCCAGCACTACATACACAATGAAGTATCCAAGGAATGAAAGTCACATGAAAACCTAAATAAAAATTGATATTCTCTCTCTATGTCCCCTCTTTCAAAAAAAGAAAGAAAGAAAGAGAATACAAATGTAAGTTTCTTAAATTTTTATAAAGTGTGTGATATCCCTGGAAGCTAATCTGAGATAGGGAAAAGATGCATGCCATAAACTCTAATCATTAAAGTAAGAAAACAGTTATATGAATAGATCAAGAAAGGAAATGAAATGGAATCATAATATTTAATTTGATTTATGCAAAAAGAACAGTAAAGAGGGAAGGAGAACAAAGAATAGATGAACAAACAAAATAAATTTAAAGACGATAAATATAAATCTAACCAAATGAATAATCACATTAAATGTAAAATATTTTGTTATTCTAATTAAAAAGCAACGTTTATTAGATTGTGATTTTTAGAAAAGTAAGATCTAACTACATGCTTCCTACAGGATGTACATTTTAAGTGTAAAATAACAAACAGGTTAAACAGATGTAATAAGCAGATAGAATAAGAAGACAAAAAATCATCAGGACATATAGACTTAACAACATTATCAACTGTTTCAAACTAGTTAGTCTTTACAGAACATTCCACCTAAAGGCAACAGATACACATTGTTTATATGAAACATAAAGATTTGGCCAAAATAGACCATATTGTGTACAATAAAATATCAGTGAACTTAAAAGAAATTTTATCATACATTGTATAATTAAAACAGAAATATCTTTTGAAATACAATAAATATTTGGAATAAAATAATACACTTTTAAATAACCCATGAATCAAAAACTTTATGTCAAAGGGAGATTAGAAAGTACTTTGAACTAAATGAAAACAAACATAAAACATCTAAATATGTGAGATGCTGGTAAACCAATATTTCAGGAGGAATTCTTAGCACTAAAGTCCGATGTCAAACATTAAAAAAGGTTTTGTATCAAAGATTTCAGCTTCTAACTTAAGAAAATAGAAAAAGAAGATATATTAATCCCAAAGCAAATATAAGAAAGAAAAGAAGATTAAACTGAAAAATAATAAAATAGAAATAAAGAAAGTCAGAATCTTCCCCAAACCTTGATATTTCTCCTAATTATATTGAGTGAAAGAAGCCCAACAAGAAAAGAGTACATACTTTATGATTCCATTCATATGAGCTTTTAAAAGACACAAACTAATGCATATTGCCAGAAAATAGAGCTGAGATGGCCTGGGGATGGCAGAGGAGGTAGTTGGAGGAAGAGATTGGAAAGGGCCAAGAAGAAACATTTACGACAGGATATATACATGTATTATCTTGATTGTGGTGCGTGTCCCAGGTGTACAAATATAAAACATTATCAAGATACACCTGTTACATAATGTTCTCCAGGTTCATACATTTTGTTGAAAATGCCACGGATTTCTTCTTTTTTACGGTTGAATAGCATCCCCTTAGATATGGACATCACGTTTCCTTTATCCATTTATCTTTTAATGGACTATAGATTCTTTCTATTTAGTGGTTCTTGAGAATAATGCTGCAATAAGCATGGAAGTACAGATCTTTCTTGAACATAATGATTTCATTTATTTGGCTAAGAAATTCAAATGAAATAAGCCAGGCACAGAAAGACAAACACAAGAATGGAATGTAAAAACACTGAACTCAATAAACTAGAGAGTTGGATGGCAGTTACCAGGGTGGGTTTCGGGGGAAGGAAGAGTGGAAAGAGATTTTGATGAGGGGCTGGAGCAGTGGCTCAGCAGTTGCAGTGCTTGCCTAGCATGCACGAAGATACAGGTTCGAACCCAAGCACCTCATATGCAACAAAGAGTTGGAGCAAAGAAAACCAGATGAAAACCTAAATAAAATTGATTCTCTCTTTTTCTTTCACTGTCTCTCTTTTAAAAAGAGAGAGAGAAAGAGAGAGAGTCGTTGATAAAAGAACAAAAAGTTTTAGTTAGATAAAAGCAATAAGTTCAAGAGACCTAGGGCTGGAGGTGGCTCAATAGTTACGGTGCTTGCCCAGCATACTCAAGGAACCAAGTTCAAATGCCAGCACCATGTACACAACAAAGTCTCTGTGCAAGGAAAGCCACATGGAAAACTAAATAAAACTGATTCTCTCTCTCTCTCTCCCCCACTCTCTCTTTTAAAATAATTAATTAATTAATTCAAGAGACCTAATGTATAACATAGTGATTATAGGTAATAATAATGTATTATGCTAGGCATGGTGGGGCATGCCTGTAATCCCAATGATTTGGAAGATCGCAAGTTCAAGACTAGCCTCAACAATTTAATGAGCAACTTAGCAAGACCCTGTCTCAAAATAAAAAATAAAATGGTTGGCATATAGCTAAGTGGTTTAAGCCCCTCTGGGTTCAATATCTGATACAAACCCCCCCCCAAAAACAAACAAACAAACAAAAAAACAAAGAACAATGCAGGGACTGGAAAAGGGAACAGTAGCTCAGTGCCCGGCATGCTCAAGGACATGGGTTCAAACCCCAGCACCACTTACACAATGAAGTGTTGGAAAGCAACAAAAGTCACATGAAAAACTAAATAAAATTGATTCTCTCTCTTTCTCCCTCTCACTGTCCCTCTCTCTTTAAAAAAATGCATTATTTTCTTAAAAATGCTATCATAAATTATAAGTGTTCCCATCACAAAAAATAAATATGTGAAGTAATACATATGTAATATGTAATTAACTTGGTTGAGCCATCCCATTACATATTCCACATATTTTAAAACATCATGTTGTTGCATAATAAATATATACAATTTTTATTTTTTAGTTAAAAATACCACTTTAACATGTTTGCAATTTATTCTACATGAATTGTACATGGATAAAATTCTTATAAAGAAAACAACCTGGGGCTGGAGCAGTGGCTCGGTAGCTATGGTGCTTGCCTGGCATGTGCGAGTACATGGGTTCAAACCCCAGCCCCCCATACAGAGCTCAGTGTCAGAGCAACAAAAGCCCTGTGGGGGGAAAAAAAAAACTCAACAAAAAATTCTGTCTCTCTCTCTCACTGTCCTTCTCTCTTAAAAAAAAAGAAAAGAAAACAACCTACAAGAACAAGGAAAAAGACCATTGGAGTTTTATCCTAGAAATCATTGCACAGACCAAAGTCATGGAGTGTTTACCCTATGTTATAATTTAGCTTTAAAGTTTCAGATTTCACATTACAATCTTTCATTCAGCTACCAGAAGATGGCGAGCTGCAGGTAGGCTGCTTCTCATTTGGCTCCGTGATCAGATGAAAAAACTCCAGGACAACTCCATTTCTGTGAGGTGCATTTTGGGGATAATCATCATTGGAACATAGTGATAGTCTGGGGAGTTGTTTGGATGACCAGAGATTCCAGAGCAGCAAGTGGGATTATATCCATCCCAGCTGGGACACAACAGCCACACCTGCAACCTTCATTAATTCCAATTGGCACAGGAGTTGGGGAGGAGACAAACCATAACCTGTGAGCTGCTCTGCTGCTGAGAAACTGTGTTCTATAAGAAATTGTGCATTGGACTCAACTAGAGACACCCCTATGGGACCTCCACTGTGTAAGAGAAGAACAATGATTCACAGCTTCCTCATAAAGGAGTCTTATGGAACAGACTGTGGGGCAGGAGCAAGTCAGGAGTTCAGAGCAGGCTACTCCACAACTGCACCAGGAGACAGCCACTGTTCACAGGCTGAACCAGAAAGAGGAGGTATGGTACAGGTCCAGTCCTCACTTTGCTTAGGGGGATTTGGGTTTGTGGAGTAAAGGAGAGCCTTGCTCAGCCTGTCACACCCACTCCAGCCGGAAGGATCACATCAGCTAAACTCTAAGAGTCCTCAGTCTGAGCTCAAAAATCCTGGAGGACCGGGAGTGCAACCACCAGCAGAGGGAGCATAGAAAGCATCTCATTCCCCTGTTCATGAAAGCCTTAAGACTCCCAGGTCTCAGGGAGGCTGTCAAAGACCAGCCCTCAGGAAATTCCTTAATCTGATCTCTTCACTGAAATCTCCTCCTAGAAATACGAGGAGTCTGAGGACATCCAAGTCCTCTACTTGAGATCATATAATTACAGTCTGAGAGATCCTGCTATCAAAACTCAGGTGGACAGTGAGCATCTGCTCCTAAAGTGCACAGAGACAACCTTAGTGACCATAGTTCCAAGTTTTCATAAAGTTGTTTTTATATTTATTAAGTATTTTTTTCTTTTCTTTCCTGTTTTTGACTGTATTTGAGTGTCAACTGGAAAAGTTGATTGGTTCATGGATTTATACAAATACTAGTACTTGTTGTTTTTCAGTTTTTTTTTTTTCATTTTGTCATTGTCTCAACAATGACAAAATTTTTTCAGGTGTCTTTCCCTGTTCTTTTGGGTTTTTTTGTTTGTTTGTTTTTACATAACTTTCTCGCTTTTTCCCTCTTGTTTTTTCTGCCTATCCTTGTCTTGCCTGCTGAGAGGAAGGATTCTGGTCAGTTCATTTACTATTTGAAGTACACTGTGCCCTACCTGCATAATTTCCCTGTGCTTGCTCTACCTTATGCTCTCACCCAAATCTTATTAATATCTCTTTCACACTTCCTCTATTTTGCTACATCTGTCTTTTCTACCAATGGGGTTTGTTTTTTCCTTTTTCTTTTCTTTTTTTTCTTTCTCTTTCTTTTTCTTTTTTTCCTTCATTAAGACTGTGTGATCATTACTGCCATGAATGCCAAACTCAATAAATATTGTGTGCTTTGAAGCATGACATAGGTGATAGTTAAAAATGAGTGTCGCCAAAAGTATTAACTAACACTACCATTCGTTCCATAGGTGGAATTTAACAGTGTAATATAGTCTGTACTAAATAACCAATTTAAAACTGTTTATTGTATACATTGTTTGTTTGTATTGATGATCTCCTATTAGCTCATGAGCAGTTGGAAATCTTAAGAGACACTAACAGTTCAAAGGTGAGGGGTTTAACTGTTGAACTCAACTCTTTCCTGGCAACACCACAACTCAAGTAATGGATGGGACAAAACTCCCAATCCAACAGCAAAGGCCCAAAGAAAAACAACCAGATAGAGATCTCAGGCCAAAAACTCACTTCAATTTACAGAGTGAGAAGAAGCCTGAGTAGACCCCCCCAGACACAAACCTGTGCATGCCCAGGACTCGAGTCCCACCACAGGAGGCAAACTGGCACCTCCAAGGACCCCACACCCAGATACCACCCAGTTGTCTTCCACACCTGCCGGGTCCAGATACATTGGGCCCATTCCACCACCAATGATACCAGATCCCAGGGCAGTACATAGGTTGGTCCATTCTGGCTCACCCCACACATCTGGGATCCTAGCACCCAGTGACATACCTCTATTGCTTAGCTTCAACAATGCAGTTGACTGCTTAGCAACCCCACCAGGTGCCAAGTCTGAGTCCTGGAACCTTAATCCAAAAGCTGCAACAAAACAAAGCTCCAGGCAGAAAAAGCTCTTTGGAAGGAAGTGGTCATCAGAGAGGAGGTGTCTGACCCAATGCTTGATGTATAAGGAAGAAGAATCCAGAGGCTTGTCTTGTTTCTACACAGGGATCCCCAATTCAAAAATACAGATGAAGCTCTTCAAAGATGAGGAATCAAACTAGAAGAGGTTTACCTCAAACCCACAACTCCCCTAGCAAGGAGTCCACAGCCAGGGACCCGGGAGGAAAATCTAGAACAAATTATCAATGATCTGATAATGAAAAGGAACAATGAACTAAAAGAAGAGTTAATTAAGGGAATAAATGAGAAAACTCAAGTGTTGAGAAACTCTATATTCAAAGAAATAGATATACTCAAAAAGGAAGCAACAGAGCCAAAATCTGTAGTCAATGACATGAGAGGGACCATGGAAGAATTTAATAATAGACTAGTTTCTGTAGAAAATAGAACCTCTACTATTGAAGAAAGAACTTCTGACAATGAGGGCAGGCTGAGCAAGCTTGAATGCACTGATGACAAAAAGAAAAACAACTAAAAGAACATGATCAGAATTTTTCAAATGTGGGGTGAAATGAGAGGACACAATGTTAGAGTAATTGGGATTCAAGAAGACATTGAAACACAAACAAATGGCATGAGGAACATCCTCAAGGAAATTGTGAAAGAAAAACTTTCTCATATAAAAATAGAATCAGATACGCTCTTCCAGGAAGCTTACAGTACACCCAAAAGGCCTAATCAAATGAGAAACTCACAAGACGAATCGTATTCAAAATGTACATCAGGAATATCAAGGAAAAGGTATTAAAAGCAACAAGGGAGCAACACCAAATCACATTCAGAGGCAAACCAATAAGAATTCCTCTGACTTTTCAACCCAGACTCTGGAGGCAAGAAGATCATGGAAAGAAATCTTTCAATGGCTGAATGACCACAACATGCTGCCAAGAATACTATACCTGGCAAAACTCAGCTTCAAATTTGATGACGAAATAAGAACCTTTCATGATAAGATCAAACTGGCAGCAATTGTGAACAGAAAACCAGCCTTACAAAGAATTTTCAAAAATATGCACCAGACATAAGAACAAGTAATCAATACCCAAAACCCACAAATAGAGGAAATTCAATAAAATACATCCTATCAATACCCAACCAAGTCAGCATAGAACTTACTAATAATACACAATGACTATGTACCATATACACACTTCTATTATAACACTGAATGTGAATGATCTAAATGCACCACTCAAAAGACACAGACTTGCAGACTGGATCAAAAAAATAAAATTAAAAAGTATGCTGCTTACCAGAAACCCACCCACAGTCAATGACATCCACAGATTGAGGGTGAAAGGATGGGGAAAAAATCCATCATATGTACAGTCCAAGATAGCAAGTTGGCATCACAATATTTATATCTGACAAAGTAGGTTTAAAACATAAACTAATCAGAAGAGATAAAGAAGGCCACTAGTTAGTAGTAAAGGGAATGGTACAACAGGAGGAAATGACCATAGTAAATAAATACTTTCCAAATAACAGTGGTCCTAACAATGTGAACAGATTACATCATGACATAAAACCACTTGTGGACCTCAACACAATAATACTGGGGGACTTCAATATTCCTCTGCTACCAACAGACAGATCATCCAAACAAAAGATCAATAAATAAGGAAATATCCAGCCTAAATAACTCCATAAATCAAATGGACTTGACATTTATAGAATATTCCATCCCAAATCAGCAGAATACACCTTCTTCTCAGGAGCACATGGATCCTTCTCCAAAATAGATCATCTTCTGGTTCACAAAGGAAATCAGCAAATATAAAAAAGTTTATATTATTCCATGTATCCTATCAGACCATAACACCAGGTCGCTAGCAATAAACAGCAAAAATCATACAGAAAACACACATATTCAGGTAGTTTGAATAATACCCTATTAAATGAAGAATGGATCAAAGAAAACATGAGAGCTAAAATCAAATAATTCTTGGAAGAAAATGAGAATGAAGACACAACATATTGAAACCTCTAGGGTAGCATGAAAGCATTCCTAATGGGAAAATTTATAGCACTGTGTGCCCACATTAAAAATGAAGAGAGATCCCAAATAAATAAGCTTATCCTCCATCTCAGAGCCCTTCAAAAGGAAGAACAATCTAATTCCAAAGCCAGCAGAAAACAGGAAATAATCAACATCAGAGCTGAAATCAATGAAATTGAGAACAAAAAATAAATAAAAAGAATTGATGAAATAAACAGCTGGTACTTTGAAAAAATAAATAAATCAGATAAAACTCTAGGCAATCTTACTAAAAGGAGAAAAATGAAGCAAATCAATAAAATCTACAATGAAAAGGGAGCAATCATCACTGACCCCATGGAAATCCAACAAATTATAAGATCATATTTTGAGAAACTATACTCCTCTAAATTAAATAAAATGGAAGACATGGACAAATTTCTAAATACATACATTCCCCCTAAATTGACACAGGTTGATACTGAATTCCTAAGCATCCCAATAACAGCCATTGAAATCCATACAGCAACTAAACATCTACCAAAAAGAAAAGCCCAGGACCTGATGGTTTCCCCACGGACTTTCACCACACTTTTGAGGAGGAAATAATAATTCTCCTTGTTAAGTTATTCCAAGAAATTGAAAAAGAGGGAACTCTCCTAAACACGTTTTATGAAGTGACCATAATTCTGATACCAAAACCCAACAAGGATACATTAAAAAAAGAAAACTACAAACCAATATCCCTGATGAACCTGGATGCAAATATCCTTAATAAATTCCTAGCAAACCGTATTCAAAAACATATCAAGAAGATAATTCATCATGATCAAGTGTGCTTCATCCTAAGTATTCAGGGCTGGTTCAACATACATAAACAATTAATGTAATTCATCACTTAAACAGAATTAAGGACAAAAAACATTTTATCATCTCAATTGATGTAAAAAAAGGCCTTTGATAAAATTCAGCACCTTTTTGTGCTCAAACCTCTAGAGAAGCTAGAGATCAAAAGAACCTATTTAAACTAGGTAAAGGCTATATATACCAAACACTGTGCTAGCATAATACTAAACGGAGAAAAGCTGAAAACATTTCCACTAAATTCAGGAACAAGACAAGGCTGTTCGCTCTCACCACTTTTATTCAATATTGTTCTTGAGAGCCTTACAAGAGCAATAAGGCAAGAGAAGGAAATCAAAGGGACAATAATAGGAAAAGAGGAAGTAAAACTCTCCCTTTTTGCTGATGATATGATCCTTTATCTGGAAGATCAAAAACACTCCACAAGACAACTCCTTGAGCTTATAAATAGATTTGACAAAGTGGCCAGCTACAAGATCAATACCCATAAATCAATAGCTTTCCTATACACCAACAATAATAGGGCAGAAGAAGAAATCAGGACATCAATCCCATTCACAATATCTTCAAAAAGAATAAAATACTTGGGAATCAACTTTACAAGGGAAATCAAATATCTCTACAATGAAAATTATCCAAGATGACCTAAGAAGATGGAAAGATGTTCCATGCTCTTGGTTAGGCAGAATTAATATAATAAAAATGACCATTTTGCCAAAAGCTCTATATAGATTTAATGAAATCCCCATCAAGATACCAATGTCATTTTTTACAGATATAGAAAAAGCAATTTTCAAATTCATTTGGAAAAATAAGAAACCCAGAATAGCCAAAACATTACTAAGCAAGAAAGACAAAACTAGGTTTTTCTCTATCAGATCTAAAACCATACTATAGAGCTATATTAACAAAAAAAGCATAGTATTGGTATCAAGATAGGAATGAAGACCAATGGAACAGAATAGAAGACCCTGAAACAAATAACAAATTTTTAGCATCTGATCTTTGACAAAGGGGAACAAAATATAACATGAAAGAGAGCCTATTCAACAAATTGTGATGGACAAACTGGACAGCCACTTGCAGAAAGTTGAAATTGAACCCTTGTACGAAAATCAAATCAAAATGAATCAAGGAACTAGAAATTAAACCAGCTACCTTGCAACTGCTGGAAGATAAATTAGGAACAACACTCCAGCATTTGGAATAGGCAAAGACTTTCTCAACATGTCTTCTAAAGTGAATGAATTAAAGTCAAATATCAGTGAGTGGATTGTCGTAAAGCTAAAATGCTTTTGCACAGCTCAGGAAATTATCAAAATTGTAAGAAACTTCCCACCGAATGAGAGAGAATCATGGCTTGTGATTCTTCTGACAGGGGACTCGAATTCAGAATCTACAAAATCCTCAAAAATCTTAACCTCAAATGGACCAAAGAACTAAATAGAAACTTCTCAACAGAGGACATTGAACAAGCCAATGAATACATGAGAAAATGCTCCAAATCACTAGTACTCAGAGAAATGCAAATGAAAACTACATTAAGAGTTCATCTCATGGCAGTCAGACTGGCAAAAATGAAGAATATAAGCAATAATAAATGCTGGAGGGGTTGCAGAGAGATACAAATACCAGCACACTGTTGGTGGAACTGCAGAATAGTACAGCCCCTCTGGAAAGCAGTGTAGAGAATCCTCAAAAAATTAGGGTGAACCCACCATATGATCAAGCTCTCCTCTCCAGGAGGGTTGGAATCAGCACATTACAACGACATGGCAATATCCATGTTCATAGCAGCTCAATTTACAATAGGTAAATTATGGAACCAACCCAGAAGCCCTGACTGGATGAATGGATCCATAAACTATAGCGTGTGTGTGTGAGTGTATATATACACTCAGCAATTAGAAATAATGATATTGCAGACTTTGAAAGTAAATGGATGGCAATAAATGAAATCATGTTGAGCAAAGTTAGTGAAACCCAGAGAGTCAAGGGTCAAGTGTCTTCTCTCATCTGTGGAGGATGGAGCTAGACTCAGACCTGTGTGAAAGGTGGTCAACCTCATGTATTAGACCCAGCAAAGGCATAGTAACACATAACCTAGGGCATTCGTAGATATGTAATGGGAATAACTGGAGAGGGGCAGATGGAGAGGATTAAGAGTGGGAGAATAGGTTGGGATCTATGGGGTAAATCTAACTTAAGAATATATATACATATCATATTTCTTTGGATGCATTTTTTATTGTACAATAACTAAATTTCTTAATAAAATAGAACAAGGAGAAAGGAAAGATAAAAATATCAAAAGTTATAGAAAAATGTAAAAGATTGAATAAATGGCAACTTATAGAAGACCTGAGAAAACTGGATCCAATGAAAGCGTCAAGGAAAATCCAAGAGTTTTGGATATAAATCAAAAATTCCCTGGAGTTGTTGGCTCCAAGTACCTCTGAAAATAAGGTGAAAAAGGAAATATTCCCACAAAGAGGTAAATAAAAAAGACACTTAGAAAGTTGTTAGATCCTGGTATCACCTGATTTACTACAGTAGAATACTGGAGTTTCTCCAAAGAGAGTAAAACAGATTCTGTCTTGGATAGAAGAAACAAGTAGGAGTGGAGTGTTTCCCTGAAAACAAGAGGGTGAAGTGAACATATGCCCACTGGTTCTCTTTTCCAAAACACAAACAAGAAAGTTATGCTCTATTCTAAAGCAACATTCCACAAAACAAAGTGAATTGGAAATTAAAATTATAATTTTATTATAAAATTATTGGCAATTAAAAATATAAAATTAGGAATGAAACATTCGAAAAGTGTGAGAATATTAAATCAAGACAATTGCCCAGAAAAAAAAGAACAAAGAAATTTAAAATATAGAAAGATTTTTAAAATGACAGAATCAGCTCAGAAAAAAAACAAATAAGAAGAGTTTCAAAAAGGAAAAAGAAACAGAATGAGACAAGAACTAATGAACAACGAAATAATTTAGGAGATCTCTAAGAATTTAAGGACTTAAGTTTAAAAATTGAAATGATCCAATGAAGACAACTCCTAGAAACATACTTAACTCATCTGGGAAACTTGGGACTGAAACCAGATTCTACAAACTTCCAGAGAGGGTGGGGGTAGTTCTGGGCACATACAAAAGTCAAGTATTAGAATGGCCTCTGTCTTTTCAAAAGCTATCACCAAAACTGGAATGAGATACATATAATTTTGAAAGAAAATAATTTCCAAGCTAGATGATATATGCATACCAGAGAAAATTCATCATTTTCCTTTATAAAGCATGAAACTAAAGCAAAATGAGATGTAGAGTAGGATAGAGAATTACAAATGCGAGGGATAAGGAAACAGTCTCCAGCATGAGAGCAAAGGGAGAGCCCACATGACAGCTAACCCTTTCTGAAGGGCATAGTCTGTATTGTCGAGTGACAGTGTTCCATCCAAAGATTTACAGTAAACTGATACATCTGAAAAACCTGAGAAAATATGTAGAACAAACTTATGGAGATGTCAACACTAAATCAATTACAAATACATAAAAAACTCATTTAAATGGAGGATTAGAAAAACTCATAACACCAGGGAAGGTAAGACCTGGAGTAGGGAAATCAATCATGGTTCATCATAGCATTCAATTTTGAATAGTGCTTATGTGGACATGATAATGTAAACACTAAATATTGATCTAACCAAATTATAACACAACATATTGGGAAATGGAGAAATGAATTTTGGTGGTAAGTGAGGCAAAGAGTTAATTTCTCATCCTTTGGACTGGGAAATCAATCAGTAATACTTGAAAGTGACAATCACATTGTCTATGAGAACTTAGTAACAGACAAATCAGCTGAAGTTGTACTATGGGAATGATTTCTGAGGCAGGGAGAATAGGGGAGTGCTACGGGTACAGATGGTGGGCTACTGGTTTTCATAAAAACCTTTTTTTTTTTTTTTAAAGAGAGAGGGACAGGGGCTGGAGCGATGGTTCGGCGATTACTGCGCTTGCCTGGCATGTGCAAGTACACGGCTTCAAAACCTAGTACCCATGTACACAACTAAGTGTCAGAGCAACAAAAGACAATAAAACTCAATAAAAATTTCTCTCTCTCTCTCTCACTGTCCTTGTCTCTTAAAAAAATTTTTTTAATTGAAAGAGAAAGAGAGAGGAGTGAGAGAGAAGGAAAGAGAGCAACCATTTTTTATTTAGTTTTTCACATGGCTTTCATTGCTCAGAGAATTCATTGTATATATGGTGCTGGGGTTCAAACTCATGTACTCACGCATGCCAAGCAAGTGCTGTCACGACCAAGCTACCACTCCAGCCCCTTTCCTAAAAATCTTAATGAGCCATTTGAGTATGCATAATTTTTTAAAAAATGGAAACCAACAAAAAATTTACAGCCAGTACAGACATTTAAATATAACACATACAGGTACTATGGCATGAATTAGTAATTAATTATTTAAACGAAGAATATTTCATCATTGAAGTTGCCACAGTCTTCATCATCTGTAGTGGCTAATTTAAAAGTGTCATTGCAAACATGTGCATTTATGTATGGATTCAATGTGTAGGATACACAAGAATAATGATCCCTTGAGTCCTCTAGGAGAATCAGATTACCCTTTGCAGCAGAACTGAAATAAAACAGATCGCACTTTGGATACATAGTATCATCATAAAAAAGAAAAAGGGCTCCCTACTTACCTAAACTGTGAAAAACAAATTTGTTGAGGTTATTAGTTTACACAACAAAAGAATGCATGGAAAAGAAAGAATCTACCCCAGCAAAGCAAATAAAGTAAAATTAGAATCTAGTCTCAAATGCTAGCATTGTTCCTTCAACGCCTGCCTCAAAAGAAAATGCACTGCTTACAGCATCAGGACCCCAGTGGCTCGTCTGGTCCTGGTGAGGACATGAATTCACCCATCTATCATTAACTGCGGCCATTAGACATTTGAGTCACTTAGCCAAGTCCCCTTTACTCCAATGCCAGGCCCAATACAAAGCTGACCTATAAAGATCAAATGTACTCATGAGAGGATAAAAATGTGTGGTCCCCTTGTTATTTGAGTTTCTCATTGGAAATTAACATAATTTACATATTTCTTTTGATCTAGGTTAATGTAAGTTCATCCCTAAGAGAATAATCAATATTTAACATGCTAGAGAATAAGATTTTTTGTTTATAATTATGGGTTACTGGAGATAAAATGGGGTTTCATGTTTTTAAAACTATCGGAAAATATGTGTATGATATAAATCTGAAAAGCAATATATTTTCTAATTTTTAAATGTCAAAGTATGTTTGGGAACAAAAGTTTTCTTTCTCTGAGTTATAATGAGCCTGGGAAAAATGTAAAATGCTTGAGAGCTTTGAACTTCACTGGGGAAGTATAAACTCGTTCAGGTGAAGAAATTTAACCTAATTGTAATTGTTTGTATGATTTTTTTTAAATGCACTTATACACTTAAAAAAATCTTTGGATTTTTGCCTGGTGATCTTGAAGGATAATAAAATTTACAGAAGATTTAGGTTATTTCTTAGGCACAGTTTACAATACTGGGAATATATGGCCTTTTAAAGTCAAAGTATACTTAATGAAAAGTTCAAAACTTGTCTTGACCAAGGGATGATTCCAAATGATATATTGGGAATTCAATCATTCTCTTACCTAAGAAACATTTATATTGAAGAAAAAAATAATTGATATGAACTAACAGATACATTTTTATAAAAATGAAATCATGTTTTAATAAGCATTTAAATTCTGATTTTTCTATTAATATTTCTTAGATTTGAGTTACTGCATATGGCATCAACGTAAAGGGGAGGGTTGGGGAATCCCTGGGACAACACCACTAGACCAGAAGCACAAGACTACAGAAAACAGGGCAGGCCCAGGGAAATGCTCTTTATCTTTCATAGTTTATGTTATTCAGGATTCTTTTAGTTTTAATCATTTCAGATGGTTAAGCAAGACTTAATTTTGATGGCTATTTTCAGGCATAAGGCAGAAATGAATCAATGATTTCAAGTGCAAATTTGAAAAACTTTGTAATGTATCTGATTGTCAGGAAAAACACAGGGGCAATGTTAGTAAAGTCATGTGAGGGTATATTGTGGATGTATAAGTAAATGAGACAGTACAAATTTAGCCAGAAAATTTACATCTATTTCTAAAACATATTTAAGCTAAGTCCCTGATGAGAAAATGTTCTAATATTCTGAACAATGTGTACAATATACTAAAACTATAATTTTTTAAATAATTTGAAGATTTGGGTAGTAATTAAAAATAGGGAGAAGAGTCTACTTGTATTACATATTATCTATGAAATAAAATATCAATGATCATTTTAAAAATACCAGAAAAGAATACTTTATCTTCATGTCTTAATGATAAATAAAAAATATAAAAGCAAAAACTGTATCCAAACCCCCCCAAAAAACCTGCAGAAAACCTACAAGATATATTCAGTTATTTAATTTAAAATCAGGCTAACAGCCAAATGTGGTGACACATGCCTGTAATCCCAGTGACCCCAAAGGTCAAGACAGGAGATCACTAGTTCAAACCCAACCACAGCAACTTGGCAAGGACCTAAGCAACTTAGCAAGATCTGTCTCAAAATAAAATGGAAAAGGTCTGGGGATGTGGTTGAGTGGTAAAGTACCCCTGGATTCAATCCCTGTTACCACCACCACCACCACTACTATCCAAAAATTAGGCTAATAAAGAATTGTTTCCTGGGGCTGGAGAGGTGGCCTGGTGGTTATGGCACTTGCCTGGCATGTGAAAGTACACGGGTTCAAACCCCAGCACCCACATACACAACTAAGTGTTATAGCAATGAAAGCCATGTGAAAAACAACTCAATAAATTTGATTCTCTCTCTCTCACACTGTCCTTCTCTCTAAAAAAAATTGTTTCTTCTCATTTTTATATTTATATTTTATAAGAATATTTCTATGAATAGAATATACTGAACCAAATCACATTGAAATACTAGATATGAATATGAACCTGAACACAATGAAATAATGGAAATGATGATACAACTTTAAGAGAATAGATAATTATAATTCTTCAAGATTTTTAAAATTTGGGTTTGTAACCTTTACATTTTTTCATACGCTGATTTTGGGATAACATGCTAAACCATCAGAGACAGCAAGGGTGAATATTTTACACATTTAATGAAGTAGAGATCAATAGTAATCTAAAGATCAACAAGGCTGAAATTGGTGCATTGAGGGGAAAAGACAAAAAAATAGACAAATTGTTCGCAGAGAAGACATGAAAATATGATGAAATTTTATTATAGAGGGAGAGAACCACGGATAAAGAAGAAACTAAATAGCCGAGACAATATTGTCAATCCCCATATAGTTATGATTGAGAAAGCAAAATTTTTAATTCCTAAAAGAAGACTCTTCAGAATTGACTCAACAAGAAATGAAAAGCTTGAGTAATCCTATGCAGATATTTGATGTATATTCACTCTTCATTTTGATGATAAAAACATTGAAAAGGAAAATTTCAAAAGCTATACCTGCTGATATGCTCCTGGAACCTTACCTCCAGGTTGATAGAATACTATTAATCAGTAGTGTAAGAGTATGGTGATGTTATCCTAATCATGATTTTAGACAACATGATATACTCACGTAGACATACTAAGTAAGCACTGCTTCCTTTTCCAAAGCAGCTGTAATCAATGGCTAATCCTACACTAAATTGTACTAATCAGTAGTTTAAAATTTTTCCTACTTCTTTTCTTCCTATTGCCCCTGCCTTAGTTGATGGATTCATGTTTTGGGGTCTGAAAAATCAATGAAATTATCCTACATGCTGTTTCATCAAGCACAATCACCAAATCTTTATACTAATTAATTATAAAATATTCAGACATTTAAATGAAATTACTAGTGCAAGTTAACTTCAATTTATCAAGATGCATGTTCATTTTTAGACACCAGTTAGGATGCACTGAGATTCTCTCAGATCTACTCCTTTTAAAACAATATAAACATATAAATACAGGAATACATACATGTATACAAGAGAAAAAAATCATTTCTAGCCAAGTGCTCTGGGGCACACCTGTAATCCCAGAGACTCAGGAGGCTGGCTGAGGCAGGAGATCACAAAAATAAAAATAATTTAAATATAAATCTAATGGTTATGAAGAAAAGCTGAACAAATAAACTCTCGAATTGCCTAAAGCAAAATTACGCTCTTAGATGCTTTACTATTTTGATGCTAAACAATCTAAACAAAATTGAGTACCACTGGGTTATGAGATAAACCTGAAAAAAATGTGTATAAACACACTGGAAATAAAAAGAAACATAATTCAACATACAAATCTTTTTTGACTATGGTACAGAAATGTCATTTTAAAATATACATAATCATAACTATTAAGACTCATTAGTTCTAAATTGAAGTTTCGTTGTCAAAATTCAGTTTTGCAGTCAGTTCTTTGAAAACCAATTATAAAACACTTAGATATTTGTGTCATGTAGATAAATCAAATTTAACAATACTACTGTCTGTTTTATTTATATCAGAGAAGTGTGAAAATAATACTTCTTCAAAAATGTATTTGAGTGGCTGGAGCGGTGGCTCAGCAGTTGCGGTGCTTACCTGGCATATGCAAGGACCAGAGTTTGAACCCCAGCACCACATACACAATGATGTGTCTGAGCAACAACAGCCACATGAAAAACTAAATAAAATATATTCTCTGTTTATCTCTTTGTCTTACATTCCCTTTCTCTTTTAAAAATAAATAAATAAATGTATTTAGGGGGCTGGAGTGGTAGCTCAATGGTTACAGCACTTACCTGGCATACAGAAGGACACAAGTTCAAACCCCAGCAGAACATCTACAACAAAGTGTCAGAGCCAGGAAAGTCACATGAAAAACTAAATAAATTCGATTCCCTTTCCCTCTCTCTCCCTCTGTCTCCCTCTCTCTCTTGCTCTCTCTCGCTCTCTTTAAAAAGTAGTGTATTTTTTTTAATTCTATAAGATTGAGACAGAAAAAAAATAAGAGCAAAACTCAAAAGTAGAGCTTATGCATGCTGCATAACACACCTCTCTCTCTTCCTCTCTCTCTCAAATAGAGCATAATGAAATTCACTTAAAATATTCCACTAAGTTTTCAACCATGAACATAATTTGTGTTCTTCATGCAGAATGATTAAAGGGAAGGAGAGCAAAGTCAGTTTCAAATGATGAAATACATGTGACACACGTTTTAAGCTGTTACTTGGTTATTCTGTAAGGACGAGAGTTTTTTTTTTTTTAAGTCTTGATAGTCAAGAAGTTAACATTTTTATTACATTTAGATGATACTAAAATAGCTAGATGAAAACAAAAGTATTCCTCTCAAAAAAGAACTTTTAAATATTGCTTTTAAAGTTTTAGAGATTCTCTGAATTGAAGCTTACCCCAACAGCTATGACATAATGATATTCTATATATCAAATGAAATTAATACAAGATGAGATGACTCTTTCATCACAGCAGGCAGACTAGAGTTTAAAAAACTGAATATGGATCAAGGTATTAGG
>PVKS010035405.1:0-20094 GCA_004027875.1 Aplodontia rufa
TCTCCTGTTATTCCATATGAACTTGAGAATTGCTTTTTCTATATCTGTGAAGAATGCCATAGGTATCTTGATGGGGATTGCATTGAATTTGCATAGGGCTTTGGGTAGAATGGCCATCTTGATTATATTGATTCTGCCTAACCATGAGCATGGAATGTTTTTCCATCTACTCAGGTCTTCTGTAATTTCTTCTTTTAGTGTTAGATAGTTTTCTTTGTAGAGGTCCTTAACTTCTTTTGTAAGGTTAATGCCCAAGTATTTCATTTTTTTGGAAGTGATGGTGAATGGGAGAGATTTCCTGATTTCTTCTTCTGTGGATTTGTTGCTGGAGTAAAGAAATGCTAGTGATTTACTGGAGTTGATCTTGTAACCAGCTACTTTACCGAAAGTACCTATAAGTTCTAGGAGTTTTCTGGACGATGTTAATGGGTCTTCTAGGTATAGAATCATGTCATCAGCGAATAGAGATAACTTCCTCTTTTCCTATACAAATACCTTTGATTTCCTTGTCTTGCCTGATAGCTCTGGCAAGAGTTTCAAGGACTATATTGAACAATAGTGGGGAGAGCGGACAGCCTTTTCTAGTACCTGAATTCAGTGGAAATGCTTTCAGTTTTTCTCCATTGAGGATAATGTTGGCTGTGGATCTGTCGTAAAAAAAAAAAACTAGGTTTAAAAGATAAGACACAGAATTTCAACAGAAAACTATAAAGAAAAACTAACTTCTAAAATAATAAAATGCATTGGGGTTGGAGCGGTGGCTCAGCAGTTATGGCACTTGCCTGGCATGCACTAGGATGTGGGTTTGAACCCCAGCACCACATACACAACTAAGTGTTAAAGCAACAAAAGCCACATGAAAAATTAAATAAAACTGATTCTCTCTTTCTCTCTCTCTCACTGTCCCTCTCTCTTAAAAAAAAAGTATTAACTAAAATTAAGAACTCAATGTATAAATGTAATAACTGGGCAAATGAAAAAAGAACAAACTGGGAGATAGCTCAGAAGAAAATATTCAAAAAGAAGCTTGAAGATAAAAATGAACTTAAAATATAGAAAAGATCATAAAATAAGTATGAATGGGAAAAATAGAAAAAGAACTCTAACATGCAATTGATTTCCCCATAAGACGAGAGGTCAGGGCAGAGAAATATTTGCAGAGATAATGGCCAAAAATTTCCATGAGAAAAACTAAAAAGAAGTTAGAATATTACATCAAAGGGAGAGAAACCAGTGCAACTGTCTTCTCAACAATTTAATGGAAACTTTAAAATGTCAAACTAAAATTTCCAGATGAAAATATCAACAAAAGTGAAAGGAAGCTAAAAATACTTTGAGAAAATCTAAATCTGGAACATCTTGTTGCGAGTACACTCACACTGTAAGAAATACTAAAGGGATTATTCCATAGGACCAAGGGAAATAATCTTAGTTGAAACATCAGATTATCTTTTTTTTTTTTTAAGGAGAGGGAAAGAATGAGAGAGAAAGAGAGAATCAACTTTATTTTTTCCATCTGGGATCTGTTTTTCTGACACTTAGTTGTGTATGTAGTGCTGGAGTTTGAACCATGCACCCTTGAGCATGCCAGGCAAGCACCCCAACTGCTGACCACTGCTCCAGCCCTGAAAGACTGGATCTTTAGGAAGGAATAAAGACTAACAAATTGTTAAGTATATGGGAAAATCTAAATGAATGCTGACAATATAAAACAATAACTATAACAATATCTTCTGTGGCATTAAATATATAAGTAATTAAAATGTATATTGAAATACTACAGCAGTTGGTAGAGCGTTAAAGTGTCCTAGGGTTGTTAAATTGCTGACTAGGATTCATTCCGTAATCTCTAAAGAAACCATTACATAGAATAGCAAAAGAACGTACATCCACAAAGTGAGTACATGGGAAAACTTAACTATATACAAAATATTTAATCATTCCAAAAGAAGTTAAGAAAAGGGAACATAAAACAAGTCAGACAAATAGAAAGCAAATATTAAGATGGCAGATTCAATCCTAAATATATCAGTAATTATATAAATGCTGAAATGATCTATTACTCCATAGTAAAATATCCTGAAACTTAAAAACTAACACAACACATATATAATATTTCACAGTTTTTGTGGAATTGAGGTGCAGCTTGGATGGGTCACCTGAGCTGAGGAGTCTCACAGGTTGCAATCAAGGTGTTGGCCAGGGAGGCATATGAAGATTTTTCTGGGGAAGGTCTACTTCCAAGCTCACTCAGTAGTTATTGGCAATATTTAATTCCCCATGGATTGTGAGTCAGAAGTCACCTACCCTCAGTTCCTTAGCACATGGACCTGTCCCTGTGGAAGACCATAAAATGGCAGTTGGCTGCAGTGAAGAAATCAAAGGAGAAAGATGGAGAATGCCAGCAGGACAGAATTCACAGCCTTTTGTAACTCATCTCATAATGCATGTCCCATCCCTTCTCATTACAAGCAAATCACAGTTTTAGCCCACAATCAATGGAAAAGGGAAAACACAAAACCATCAACATCAGAATAAAGAATCGCTGGGGGTGATCTTAATATAAAGGAAATATTGCAATAAAAAAAGTCAGGAAAAACAGCCTCTATATTTATACGTTACAGAAAACCTAATATTTAAGGCAAAAGAATATTAATAAAATTATAGATATCTAATTTTTAAAGAGAAAGGGACAGTGAGAGAAAGAGAATCAATTTTATTTTTTAATTAAGAAATTTAGCTGTACAATTAAATTTGCATATAAAGTAAATAATATGATATGCATATATTCTTAAATCAGAATCACGCCCTAGATCCCTCCCTATTTTTTCGTTTTTCATGTGGCTTTCATTGCTCCATGACTTTGTTGTATACATGGTGCTGGGGTTTGAACTCTCACAGTTGCACATGTCAGGCAAGCACCATAACTGCTGAGCCACCGCTCCAGCCCCCCTAATTTTAATTAAGGATTCAATTTGTCAGGAAAGTATAACAAGTCTACATTTTTGTGTACAAAAAAAAAACATAGTCCAAAACTTTATAAAGCAAAAATTAACAGCATTAGTGATAGAAACAGATATCAAAAATGATAGTAGGAAATTTTGACACAACTCCTTCATAAATATTAACTATATTTGAATAGTAACATATTATTCTGAGAAAGTCAGTTGAATGGACGTCTACAAATAATCAAATGTATATATACTAATAAAATTTTCTTATTATTATATAGGTTATTATACACAGAAAATACAGAACACACATTTTTTTAAGTTAGCACAATCTGAATTTATCACCCCCCCAAAAAGACAGTTCTGAGACCAAAGGATAGCAACAATAATAATTATATGGACACAAGTGTAAACTGAGACTATGATGTGACAACCAGGAACTTTGTCCTTTTATTTCAAATGTGAATGAAATATTTACTAAAATAAACCCATGTCAGTTTTAAAAATTATATAAATATTTTTAAGTCAAGTTAGCCAGCAATACTGGCACACATCTGTAAACCCAGTGGGGCAACTGAAGCAGAACAGCAAGCTAAAGGACAGCCTTAGCAAGGTCCGGTCTCATAACAAAAAAAAAAAAAAAAAAGAGGTGGCAATGCGGTTGAGCGGTTCGGCGCTTACCCAGAATATGCAGAGCCCGAGGTTCACTGCACAGTACTAGAAAATCCCACAAGAGAAATAAAAGGGCTGACAACAATAGCATAAGCGCCGGGGGGAGAAGTGGAACTTTAACTACTGCAAGTATGAACTATTTTTCTGCAACATTATTTTGAATGTTGCATCTATGTTCAAAGTAAATTTGTACTTTTTTGTTTTGCATTAATTTTGCAAATTATTTTGTACTTTTTGTTCTGCATTTTCTAACTTAATGTGATCTTCATTCTTTTCTCTTTTTTCCCCTTTGATTAAAGGATCTTGGTCTTTTTAAAATTTCACTTTTTCCACCACTGATCTTGAAATTGTTCACTCTACTTTCTTTTAATCTTTGTTCTTGAATGTTCACAAGTATAATTAATTTGAACCCTAAGTTTATCAGTATCTCCAATTTCCTACTAAAATGTACAAGTTTAGAAATAATTTAAAGCACATGCAATTGTTTCCTGGGAATTTTATTATTTCCCACTCCACCCCACCTCTACCAAACTGTTGTATAGGATCCTGCAGGGAACACAGCACAACTCAATGGAATGCCAAATTATATTTTATAAACATTTATAGAATAGAAATATATTTAGGTCATACATTTAGCTATTTTTAATTCACAATTTCTTTTTGTAACTTAGATCTTCCTTTCATGTTCATTTTCTTCCTTCAATAATACTCTGGAAATTCTTTCAGATGCTGTTAAGAACGTCAGTGGTTTTATTTATCAAAAATGCTTTTATTTTGCCATTGTCTTTTAAAAATTTTATTAGTTCTTTTTTTAGGCATTCATTAGATTATACAATGACATGAATATAAAAGCATGGAGTTTATTAACTTGTTCTAATTCAGTCTCCAGTTTTTCCCTTTCCCCTCTCTTCCTTCCACCATTTTTGTTTTTGTTTTTACATACATGAAAATAAGATATAAATTGACATACTTGTAAAATCTTGGAGTATACCTTGTTTTAACTCAGATCCCAGTATGTCTCCCTCTCCTCCCTGCCTCTCGCTCCCTGTTCGTTAGATACACTTGATAGTAGAATAAACATTGACATTTTTATAAATGTATGCAGTATAATTTATTTTAATTCAGTCTTCAGTATTTCCCTTCCCTCACCCCATTATTTTCCCTTTATTCTATTGGTCTTTCTGTTATTTAGTAGTAATTTTTTAAAAAAATTTACTGACTCGGTGCTAGAGCAGTGGCTCAGCAATTAAGGCGCTTGCCTGGCATGTGTGACGACACGAGTTCAAACCCCAGCATGTACACAACAAAGTCTCGGAGCAACGAAAGCCACATGAAAAACTAAAAAAAACTGATTCTCTCTCTCTCTCTCTTTAAAAACATTCAAAAATAAAATTTACTGACTCATTAGTATATATGTTGATGAGATTCACTATGATGTGCTCAGTTATGATTATGAGAAAGTTAAGTCTGATTCCTTCCATGAATTTTCCCTATTTCATTCCTCCTTCCTCTATTTCCTTCTCTTTTGACTATTCTTTTATTCTCTTCCTTGTTTTGGGTTAGCTTCCATATATCAAAGAGAACACTCAACCTTTGGCTTTTTGAGACTGGCTTATTTCACTTAGCATGATATCCTCCAGTTCCATCCATTTGCCATCAAACGAAATAATGTCATTCTTGCTTGTGGCTGAGTAATACTCCATTGTGTGTATATGTCACAATTTCTTTATCCAGTCATCCACCGAGGTTGGTTCCATAGTTTAGCTATTGCAAATTGTGCTGCTCTGAACACTGATGTGGATGCATCACTGTAATATGCTAATTTTAGGTTCTTTGGATATAAACTGAGGAGTGGGATAGCTGGGTCAAATGGTGGATACATTCCTGGTTTGTTTTGTTTTGTTTAGGAATCTCTATAGTGCTTTCCAGAGTGATTGTACCAGTATGCAATCCCAGTAACAATGTATAAGTGCCTCTTTTCCCCACATCCTCACCAACATTTATTGTTGTTTGTATTCTTGATTATTGCCATTCTAAGTGGAATGAGGTGAAATCTCAGTGCAGTTTTAATTTGCAATTCTCTAATTGCTAGAGATGTTGAAGATATTTTCATATATTTGTTCACCATTTGTATTCATTCATTTGAGAAGTGTCTAGTTCTTTCACTCATTTATTGATTGGGTTATTTTTTGGTGTTAATTTTTTTAATTCTTTGTATATCCTGGTTATTGATGTCCTTCCTGAGGTTCAATAGGCAAAGATTTCTTCCCATTCTCTTCATGCTCCTGTTTTTTTTGTTATGAGGAAGCTTTTCAATTTGATGCCATTCTATTTATTGATTTTTCCTTTTATTGCTTGCACTTCGGGGGTCTTGTTTTAAATGTCAGTTCCTGAACCAACATGTTGGATTGTTGGCCTACATTTTCTTCTAGTAGGTGAGGGTTTCTGATTTATTTCCTAGGTCTTTGATTCACTTTGCATTGAGTTTTCTACAGGGTGAGAGATAAGGATTGAGTTTCATTCTACTATACACAGATTTCCAGTTTTCCTAGCACCATTTGTTATGTTTTGGGATCCTTTGTTGAGTAGGAGGTAACTTTATTTGTGCAGGTTTGTCTCAGTGTTTTCTATTCTATTCCATTGGTCTTCATATCTGTTTTGATGTCAGTACCATGCTGTTCTTGTTACTACAAGCTCTGTGGTAGAATTTGAAGACCAGTGTTGTGATGCCTCCAGCTTCGCTTTTCTTACTGAGGATTCTTTTAGCTATTCTGGGTCTTTTATTTTTCCAAATTAATTTCTTGATTGTTTTTTGTTTGTTTGTTTGTTTCTGTGGAAAACATCATTGGAATTTTGTAGGGTATTGCATTGAATCTGTAGAGCACTTTTGGGAATTTGGCCATTTTGACAATGTTAATTCTGCCTATCCAAGAACATGGGAGATCTTTCCATCTCTAAGGTCTTCTTCAATTTCTTTCTTTAGTTTTCATTGTAGAGGTCCTACATCTCTTTTGTTAGATTAATTCCCAAGTATTTTATTTTTTTGAAACTATTGTGAATGGAGTAGTTTTCCTAATTTCTTTGTGAGTTCATCTTTGGAATAAAGGAATGCAATTGATTTATGGTCTTTTAGAATTTCTTATTTGTTGCTCTCTAGGGTTTCTTAGTATATCATATATATATATATATATATATATATATATATATATATATATATATATATATATGTTGATATTTTACCACTTTCAGTGAAATGAAATCTTACTGCCCTTTAAATCTATTTGCCTTTCTTTATGAATAGAATTGTCTTAGATATTTCCTCTACATCATTGAGAACATTATTGTACCTTTTGTTTGTTTGTTTGTTTGTTTGTTTTGGTCCTGGGGCTTGAACCCAAGGTCTTGTGATACTAAGAAGGTGCTTCACTTCCACTGTCAGTCTTAGACTTTTGTTTTGAGAGAAAGAGAGAGAGAGTGAGAGAGAGAGAGAGAAATCAGCTTTATTATTTTTTAGATTTTCATGTGGCTTTCTTTGCTCCAACACTGTTTTGTATGTGGTGCTGGTTTTGCACTTGCATCCTCACGCATGCCAGGCAAGCACTGTGACCGCTGAGCCACCACTCTAGCCCCACCAGTGTTACACTTTTTGAGTCAACCATCCACACATAACTTAGAAACTTCCAGAAGTCTATCTACTGTGCTTTATCACATTTTGGGGGTTTACTTCTGTCATTTTCTTCTTCTTTCCTTTCTTTTATGATTTCCTTTGTTTCAAGAATTTTCTTTATTAATTCTTTTAAAGTAAGTCTGTTTTCCTTCATCCAGAATGTTATTATATCCCCATCATGCATAAAGGATAATTTTGCTAGATAAATGTTTCAGGTCTGACAGCTCTTTGAACAATTAAAATTTTGGGGGCACTTCCTTCTGGTCATCCCATTCTAATGAGAATCTGCTGTCATTGTGCTTCCTCATTGTGTCATTGTGTTTCTCTTTCGTTGCTTTTAAGATTTTCTTTGCGTTCAGTTTTTAGTTTGCTTATGATGTGTCTTGGTGTGGATTTCTCTTGGTTTATTCTATTCAATGCCAGGATTTTCTCAGTTTTTTGCATCTCTAGATTTATGCCTTTTTTTTTTTTATCAAATGTAGGAAATGTTTAGCCATTATTTTAAGCCCCAGTTTCTCCTCTGCTTCTGAGACTTTGATGGCACAATTGTTGGACCTTTTATTATGGATCCACAAGTGTGTGAGGTTCTGCTCACTAGAATTAATCAAATTTCTCTGTTTTCAAATTAGGTAATTTTTTTCTTCCTCTTTTTGAGACAAGGTCTTATGCTATGCAGCCAGACTTGTCTCTATCTCCTGGACTCAAGTGATCCTCCTGCCTATGCCCCTAAGTGCTGGGACTATAGGCATTAGCTACTATGCCCAGATTTGTTAAGGTAGTTTTTGTTGTTCTATCTTCAAATTCAATGACTATTTCCTCTGTTCTCTTTATTTTGCTATTGAGCTCATTGAATCTTTTATCTGATTATTGTACTTTCTGGTTTTAAATTTTCCATTGTGTTCTTGTGTCTTCTATTTATTTGCTAAGATTATATTCCATTTGTTTCAAGTATGTGTATAATCACTCATTGAAGCATTTTTATGATGCTGTTTAAAAATCCTTGCCAGATAAATATGATTTCTGTGTCATATTTATTCTTGGGATTGAACCCAACGGTGATTTACTACTGATCTACATCCCCAGCCCTTTCTATTTTTTGTTTTGAGACAGAGTCTCACTACTTTACTGAGGATTTTGCTAAATAGTTAAGGCTGCCTTCAAACTTGAACCCTCCTGCCTCCTGGAACTACAGGCAAGCACCACCATGCTTGGCTCTCTCCCCTTTATTTTTAAGACATTCCAAGATATTTGTTCTCTATTATGAAGTGTCTGACCTCTTTTTACTAACATAATTTTTAACTAGTATGAATATCTTTGGTTTATTGACTTTCGGGGTGCTCTTATATATTTCAGATGTAAGTTCTTTGTTGAATATAGGTACTGTAAATACTTTCTGCCATTCAGTTAGTTGCCTTCTAACTTTAATGGTACTTTTTTTTTTTAAGAGAGAAAGAGACAGTGAGAGACAGAGAGAGGGAGGGAGAGAGAATCAACTTTTATTTAGTTTTTGATGTGGTTTTCATTGCTCCAACACTTCATTGTGTATGTGGTGCCGGGGTTGAACCTATGTCCTTGAGTATGTCAGGCAAGCACTAAAACTACTGAGCCATCACCCCAGCTCCCCTCCTTTTTTTTTTTTAATAGACAGAAATTCCCAATTTTAATATAGTCCATTTTAACTTTTTTTTTAATTTTCTTTTAAGAGAGAGGGACAGTAAGAGATAGAGAGAGAAAGAGAAAATCAATTTTATTTAGTTTTTCATGTGGCTTTCATTGCTCCGAGACTTCATTGTGTATATGGTGCTGGGGTTTGAACTCGCAGACTTGCACATGCCAGGCAAGCACTGTGACCACTAAGCAACTGCTCCAGCCCCCATTTTAACTTTTTAAAAATGTTTACGGGGCTGGAGCGATGGCTCAGCATTTCTGGCGCTTGCCTGGAAAGCACAAGTACTCGAGTTTGAACCCCAGCACCACATACACAATGAAGTTTTGGAGAAGCAAACGCCACATGAGAAACTAAATAAAATTGATTTTCTCTCTCTCTCTCTCTCTCTTTCTCTCTCTCACTGTCCCTCTCTCATTTTAGAAAAAAAATGTTTAGGGCTCCTTATTCTTTTTAAATTTTTTTTCCTATTTGTTATGTATTTTTTTTCTAGAGAAAAAGCAGGCAAAAAGAGGTAGGTTTCTTTATGCAACTCTTTTGAAGCAAAAACAACTCTGCCCCACTGCCTTTATACAGAAGTACAAAAATAATGTTCCACAGTCATAGAATAAACAAACCAGAAACACTTTAACCCAAAGATGAGCCAAAAATAATATGGAAACTGTCTCATCTTTAAAATATCTTGAATATTTCCCATAAGTTAGCTTCCTACTAAATGCTTATTGCTTACTTTTGCAACACTAATATTGGAAGATATATTGCAACATTTGTGCATATATTATTAACGTTATATTTTTCTATTTTTCCATTGTGAACAAGCTTAGTAATCTTATGTGAATTTTTCCTTTAAATGTAATTATATCTTTTGCCTTAATGTATTAATAATTTCATGAAACCACTTCATACTGTGAATTTAGCTTTATTTGTCTTTCATAGAATCTGGTGTAAATGGTTCTAAAGATTTCAGTTGTTAATTCTTCTCAAAAATTTTCAGCCGGGGCTGGAGCATGGCTCAGCAGTTGTGGCGCTTGCCTGGCATGTGCAAGGATGCAGGTTCGAACCCCAGCACCACATACAGTACTGTCCAAGCAAGGAAGGCGACATGAAAAACTAAATAAAACTGATTACCTTTCTCTCACTATCCCTCTCTCTTTAAAAAAAAAAGCAGCTATTACCCACCCATCATTCCCTCCATTATCATCAGAAGCTTCAATGAACATACAGTGAAGTTCTTCAGTCTACCCACTATATCTCTTATCTTTGTAATTTTTCTCTTCATTTTTCTAGGTGAATTCCTTAAACTGTTTCTCAATTCATTTATTTGTTCTGACTTGTACACAGTCAAGAGTTTATCCCACTTGAAAATATTTTATTCAAATTCTTATATTTAACCAGGTATGGCATTGTAATTCATTTAAATTTCTTTGATATTTTGCTTTCTTGAGATATAGTCTGGTTATGTTGCCCAGGTGATTTCAAACTTTTGGAGTTATGAATCTCCCACCTCAACCTCCTGAGTAGTTGGGATTACAGGCATGCAACATTGCACCCAGCTTGTAATTCTTTTCATATTTAAATATTATTTCATTTGCTACTATTTTTGCTTAAAAGTCTTTGCTCTTTTTAAATGGAAGAAATGTATTTTTTTGAACATCCTCAAAATGTACATTTAAAGCCTGAGAGACTGAACCACAAAATTAATTTCATCCACAGTGATTAAATGTTCCATACATGTTCTGTTGGGTGTTGGTTTCTGTTTCAAGTAAAATAAAAATCTCATCTCAATTGGCTTAAATCAGAAGAAAAATTTATTCTTATATGTTATTCCCCAGTAAGGTCAATTAATTCACTAGCTCAATAACATTATTAGAATTTTTTCTTTCTCTTTTGTGGTTCTGCCATACTAAACATGCCAGATTTGTTCATAGAAAGCTCTCCTTATGGTTTCAAAATGGATAAACAGTTCCAGATGTCCCATGCAGAACCAATAATATCTAACAAAACAAAAGAAGCCATCTCTTCCTGTGCATTTTTTAAATCTTTCTGAAAAGTTCCTCATTAGACATATACTTTAGGTAAATACTGCATCAAATGTAATTTTTAGTAAATCACTAAGAAAGAGATTCAGATAACCACATTGTTAAATGCATAGCTCTGTAGACAACAGTGGATCACCCAAACAAGTTCTGTCAGAAAGCAAGAGGAAAGTCAAACAACAAAATCTGCTTGCCCTGACTAGCTTTGCACCAGATTCCTTCACTTTAACTTTTCAGTTCGCATGGATGTATCACCTAAAGTATGACATTTATGTTGTCATTTTTATTCTCTTACTCCCCATTTTGATTCCCTCCCCAACTAGTAGTTTTAAAATTGCTCAGTCTACTTCACCTCCAAGCTCAGAAAAAGTTATTAAAGTTATATTACATCTTATAACTATAATTATTAGCATTAGTATATTATTAGCTAAACTGCAGACTTTCTTCAAATTCTACCACTTTTTTCAATATTGCTTTTTCGGTTCTAGAAGCTTAGGTAGGATTCTACATGGCAATTAATTGTGACTTCCTTTTAGTTTCCTGTAATTTGGACAGTTAGATTTTCCCTGCATTTCATGATCTTGACACATTTGAAGAGTATTGGTCAGTTATTTTACAGGACAATATGCATTTAGATTTATCTGATATTTGCTCATGATTAGAAGTTCATGCATTTTTTGGCAAGACTATCACAAAGCCAGGTGTGATGACACATGCCTGTAATCCCAGGTACTGGGGAGGCTGAAACAGGGGAATCAAAAGTTTGAGGACAGCCTGGGCAATGTAGTGAGAACTTGCTTCAAAACAAATTTCAAAAGAGAACTGGGAATATTAATCAGCAGTAGAGCATTTGCCTATCATGAGTGAGGTCCTGGATTTAATCCCTAAAAGCCACTCCCAAAAGTGTGTGTGTTTGTGTCTGCATGTGCATATCAACAAAATTATATTGTGTACTTCTCAGTGCATCACACCAAGGAACTTACATTATCAATGTCTTATTCTCACTAATGTTAACCTTGATTTTTTGGTTAATGTGGTATCTGTTGGGTTTCTCCACTTTATTTCCCTTTGTAGAGAACAAAAATGAGGCAATGATCTTAGACTGCGAAAATTTACTCAGATTTATCACCCACTTATTAACATCTTCACAGGATGGTAAATTACTACTACTACTACTACTACTACTACTACTACTACACACACACACACACACACACACACACAAAGATTATTATTGGGGTGTTTGCCTCTAGACAACTTTTCATAGGTATGTATTACTCTAAGGAAAAATTATCCATTATCTCTAGTTTATTTTATTATAACTTTATATCACTATGTCTATTTATTTTATTCTATGGATTAAAATCTAAAACTATCTCATTAGATAATATTACAGATTTTAATTCAAAATGGTTCCTATATGTAAATATAAAAGCTAGAATTTTAGCTGGGAATGTAGCTCAGTGACAGAGAGCTTGCCTAGAATGCTCAAGGCTATGAGACTGATCCTCAGCACCACACAACCACAAAAACAAAATCCTGAAAACTATAAAACTTCTGGAAAAAATTGTGTGTCTTTTCTTATATCTTGGTTGGGCATAGGTCTTGGCTATGACACCAAATTCACAATCTATGAAAGAAAACATTAATAAATGAAATGTCATTAGAATTCCAAATTTTTGTGCTTCAAGACATCATTAAGAAAATAGATCTGGGCACCGTGGTGCACACCTATAATTCCAGCTATTTGGGAGGCAGAGACAGGAGGATCCCAGTTCAAAACCAACTTGGGCAATTTAGCAAAACCCTATCTCAAAATAAAAATAAAAAGGGTTGGGGATTAGCTCAGTGCAAGAATAGAAGCTCATCCTGTAGTTCAATCCCCGGTACCGTTCCCCCTCATCCTGCTGCAGAGAGCCAGAGAGAGAAAGAGCGAGAGCGAGAGAGAGAGAGAGAGAGGTGCTACAGACCAGAAATATTTGTAAATCATATATCTGATAAAAGGACTTGTACTTAGAATACACAAAAAGTTCCCAAACTCAATATGACATAAACTCAATTTAAAAAGAAGGAAAAGATTTCCATTTGCTTGACTTACTTTTTCCCATCCCTTTATGTTTAGCTTTTCTGAATGATTGTTTTAGGTGTGTCTGCTAACTGCAGTTAGGTTTTGCTTTGTGAGTCAGCAGATTCTCTCTGTTATGACTAATATGTTTGGTCTCATTTCTATATTAGGAAAGGCAATCTTCCTGAGCACTAAGTATCCTTCTGCAAGTTCTGGATGGCTGACAACTATAAGGCTTATCCATGGCCTGGTACAGAAAGCTCTTCCTGAAGCTAGTCACATAGTCAACTAAGTTGGTCAAAATAACCAGAGTGTGACAGTCTCATAAGGGCTGGCTTCCCAAAGAAGACTTCACTGTTACAGAGTAAGAGCACTGATTTCTATAAAAGGTAACCAGACGTCTTTGGTCCTGACTTGCTTTGTAGCAAAACTTACTGCTTCTCTGGCCTTCATCTGGCCATATTGTTCCATTGGATTTGGAGATAAGGAAAAGCAATACAACTATGCTGATCCTCCTGTCACCTGCTCTGTTGTTATAAACTTCTGCTCTGATCCATTAAATCATATATACTTTCAGCACTTTTAACATTGTAATATTACTTTGCCATCTTTTATGAGGTTGAGGTTCTCCTCAGACACTATCATATTTTAAAATTATGACCATTTTGTTATATTTATTGCTTTTTCTATAAAATGTGTTGTTTTTAAAAATTTCTAGCATTTAGAAAACTCTTTTTTCTTTGTTTTTGTTGTTTTTACAGTGTTGGGGATTGAGCCCAGCCAGAGCCTCACATGCTAGGCAACCAGTCTATCACTGAACTATACCCTGGCCCTGGTGGCTAATTAACTTTTATTCAATCTTTTACTATCTGATTTATCCACTTTTGTTAGGGTTATTGCTATCCACTAATATCTACCTAATGTCTATTTGAAATTTTATTTTTTATATTTTATTCTCTCTCCCTCCTCCTGTATTTATTAATAAATTTTAGAGCAGTTGTACGTTTACAGAAAAATTGAAAAGTACTCATAGTTCCCCATATAGTCCCTTCCCCATCAGTTTTTAACATATTATACTAGTGAGTTACATTCGTTATAATTGATGAACCAGTATTGCTACTTTACTAAAATTAATGGTTTAAATTGGGATTCATTCTTTGTATAGTTCTCTGGCTTTTGACAAATGCATAATGCTACAGAATTGTAAAAATATTTTATTGCTGTAAAAATCCCTATAATTTACATTTCCTTCTCTTTTCCACAACCTCTGACATCCACTGATCTTTTTACTGACTACATAGTTTAGTTTTTTCCAGAATGTCACATATTAGTAATCATACAGAATATATATAGGCTTTTTGGTTTGGCTTCTTTCATTTGGAAATATATAATACGTTTCTTCCATGTGTTTTGTAACATAATTACTTATTTCTTTTCATTGATGTATATCATTATATGGATTATGAGTCTTCTTATCCTTTTACCTATTAAAGAGTATCTGTCACTTCCAGATTTTGGCAATTATGATAACGCTGCTGTAAACATTCTTATGCAGAATTTTATGTAACTATAAACTTTCAACTCGTTTATCCAGGAATGTGATCACATACTATTAACTTGTTAAAAAAAACTGCCAAACTGTTATACAAAGTGTCTTTACTATTTGCATTTCCATCACCCATGAAGACTTCCTGTTGCTCCACTCTCATGCATTTGGTGTTTTGGATAATAGGTATGGAGTTGTAAATACATTACAATTCTCTAATGGCAGGTGACATTGAGCATCTTTTCCATGCTTATTCATAATGGGTATCTCTTTGATGATCTCTAATATTTTAATTGGCTTGTTTTCTTACAGTTGAGTTTTAAGTTCTTCCCTTTATTTTGGATACAAATCCTTTATCAGATGGGTTTTCCAAATATTTTCTCCCAGTCTGTGTGGTTTGCTGTTTGAATTGTAACAATGGCTTTGACGCAGACAGAACTTTTTAATTTTAACAAACTGCATCAACAATTTTTTTTCATAGATAAAACTTATTTGGTGTTAGAGCTAAAAAGTCATTGCCAAAGTCAGTGTCAGTCCTCCAACTTTGTTCTTTAATATTTTTGCAACTCCTTTAGATCATTCTATTCTGGATCTTAAGAATGAGTGTCATTACTCATAAAATAATGTGCTAATATTTTTATTGACACAGCATTGAATCTAGAGATCAAGTGAAGATACAGCTTGATAATAAACTTCCTATCCATTTCTTTCATGAGACTTTTGTAGTTTTCCTCACGTAAACATTTTTTTTCTTTTGGGTGCTAAGGTAAATGAAGTTTTAAATTACAAATTCTAAATATTCACTGCTGACATAGATAGCAAATTACAAATATATATGTAATTAAATATATTAGAAACTTATGCCCAGTGCAGACTTGCTATAATTGGATTTTAGTTCCAATAGATATTTTTTGTTGTTGTTGATTACTGGGATTTCATCTTAATGCATTATTATTAGCAAGAACTTCCAGTATGCCATTGAACAGAAATTGTGGGAAGGGGCGTTCTTGCCTTGTTCTTGGTCTTAGAAAAAGCATCTAGTTTCCCCACCATTAATTATGTAGGATTTTGTACATATTCTTTATCAAGTGGAGAAAGATGCTTATATCCCTACATACCAACATTTCCAATTTTTTTAAATCACAAGTGGGTGCTGGATTTTGTCAAGTGGCTTTTCTGCATCTATTGGTGTGATCCAATGATTTTTCTTCTTTAGTCTATGAGTTTCGTTAACTGATTTTTGATTGTTGAACCTGCCTTGCAAACTTGGAATAAATGCTTGCTTGATGATGGTATAAAATTTTACTTTCACATTTTTTTAGCTAGTTTGCTAATATTGTCTTGAGAATTTCTGCATCTAGGTTCTTGAAGAGTAATTGGTCTGTACTTCTTCTTGCTTGTATTATCATCTAGTTTTATTTATTTACTAGTGGTGCTGGGATCAACTCCAGGGCCTAATGCATGCTAGACAAATGTTCTACCATGGAGCTACACTCGCATCCTCTAGTTTTGGCATTAGCCTAATGCTTGTCTCACAGAATGAGTTACAAAGCTCTTCCTTGGCTTGTTTTCTGGAACAGACTACACAAAATTGGCATCTTCTCCTTGAATGCTTTGTAGGATTCACTATTAAAATAATCTGGGATCAATGTTTTATTTTGGAAGTTCATTAATTATTGATTGGCTTTTACACAGGCTTATGAAACGTAGTTATCTTTGTGTGAATTTTGGTAGACTGTCTTTCATAGAATTGGTTCATTTAATCTACCTTATCACGTTGATGGGCATAGAGTATAACATTTTTTTCCTTTCCCTTTAATGTTCACAATGTCAGTGATGGTTCCTCTTTTATTTCTTCTTCTTTTTTTTTTTTTTTTTTAGAGAGAGAGGGACAGTGAGAGAAACAATTATATTATTTTTTTATACAACTTTCGTTGCCCTTACTCTTTGCTGTGTACGTGGGTTGTTGAACCCACGTCTTCATGCATGCTAGGCAAGCACCATAACCACTGAGCTACTGCTCCAGTCCCCTTTTCTGATATTAGTAATCTTTGCTTCCCCCCACTCCCCTTTTAGAATGGCAGAGGTTTATCAATTTATCTTTTTATTGAATTTCCCTATTGTTTTCCTATTTTCAAATTCATTGATTTCTACTTTATTTCATTTTTCTGCTTTGGACTTAATTTGGTCTTCAATTTCAATCTTCTTAAAGTGGATGTTTAGATTACTGATTTTAGACATTTCCTGTTTTCTAGTATATGCATCCAATGCTATAAATTTTCCTTTGTGTACTTCTTTTGCTGCATCTCACAAATTTGATAAGTTGCATTTTCATTTAATCAAAAATATATTTTCTGAGACTTCTTTGAACCATGTATCATTTATAAGTGTGCTGCTTAATTTCCAAATTTATGAGATTTCCAGGTATCTTCATTGATTTGATTCCATTGTAGACTGACACATACTTCATATATCTATTTTTAAAATTGTTATTAATCTCTTTATCAATTATGCAATGCCCCTTGTAATTCCCTAATCATTTTCCTTAAAGTTGTATGAAATTAACATAGCTACTCCAGCTTTTCTTTTTTAAAAAAGAGAGAATTGATTTTTTTTTTAAGAGAGAGGGACAGTGAGAGAGAAAGAAAATCAATTTTATTTTTTCATGTGGCTTCGTTGCTCACACTTCGTTGTGTACGTAGTGCTGGAGTTCAAACCCGCATCCTCGTGCATGCCAGGCAGGCACTGTAACCACTAAGCCAATGTTCAGCCCCTCCAGCTTTCTTTTGATTAGTGTTAGCATGATGTATTTATATGCCTTGGCTTTGATAACAAAATAAAATACACAGCATTACTCAAACTGCAAAAATTTATTTTCTCACATTTTTGAAGAGCAGAAATCTGAGATCAGGGTACCAAAACTGTTGGGTTGTTTTGATGAGTGTTCTCTTCCTAACTTGCTATCTTTTTGCTCTGTCCTCACATGGCAGAGGGAGCATATTTCTGCTCTCTTATAAGGTCATCAGTGAGGGCCCCATTGACATGACCTATCTAACCCTAACTTACATTCCAAAGGTGCCATCTTCAAATATTTTCATGCTGGGTGTTTGGGCTTCAACATAGGAATTTGAGGAAGACACAATCTTTCATTCCATAACACTACATACTTCTCTACTATTTTACTTTTAATCTATCTGCATGTTTATATTTATTTTTAAAGTAACTTTCTTGTAGAGAACATATACTTGAGTCTGATTTTAAATTTTACTCTGACATTCTGTGTATTAGACTATCCACATTTAAAGTGATTAATATAACTACCATATTTATTGTTTTCTATTCATTGCCTTGCTATATAGTCTTTCTTAATTTTATTTTTCACTTTTTCTGCCTATTAACCAATCATCTTACATGATTATGTTTTCTCTTTTATCAGGAGTGAACAGATTCATAACAATCCACTATTATGCAAATTGGCTCTTTGATTTTTACAAAACGACTTATTAACATGGATAATATTCTGGACACAGCCAAATGATAGGGCAGAATTATCACCACGAAAATGAAAAATAATTACAAGTATCAAAAAGTGGTTATTACATAGTAGGTGCGACCTACATAGGAAATGTGATCAAAGGAAACTTCTTTTTTGGTAATATCTGTTTTATGTGTAACTAAAAGTCAGTTAAAAATCTAAAATCTTTACATGCTAAGAAACGGGGAGGGGGTCCAACCAAAACAAGGGGACAAACTAGGCAAAAATTCTAAAAACACTAAATATAAGCAAAAACATTCAATTTTTACTTTACTAATTGAAGTTTCTCAGTTATCATATAAAAAATTTAACAATGATCATAAAGTATCTGGCATGCTGAGTTTAGCAGTTGTTAGCTTACTGGCATACTCATAAATTTTTAGAAAAAAATGTTTACGCAGACATTGCAATCGTAACTATTACACAGTTTTTAGGCTGGGGGTGTAGCTCAGTGGCAGAGCACATGCTTAGCACGCTTGAGCCCTTGGGTTCAATTGCCAGCACACCTACTATTAATCATTTATTAGTACTTATCAGAAAATAAGTTGGGATAAGAAGTTACATACTGAAAAATAAAGTTCTTGGTAAAAGCAACAAAGAAGTAAACTAAATAACCAAAAATTAAACAAAGGAGAAAACAAGGGATTCAGAAATGTTAATATAGAGGTATAACAAAATAAAATATAGGGTAATACTCAAAAGGCTCTTATGTCGTGTTGAATTTCCAATCAAAGAGAGATTTGATTTCTCCCACATCAACCTATGCCTAAATATTAACCAATAGCAAAGTTAAAGAAATTCCATGGTAAACTAAACCCAATTTTTGTTTTTGAATTATGCTAACATCAGCATTTGGAATGAGAAAATTAGTGGTCTGGAGTGGTGGCTTGGTAGTTATTGCCTGGCATGCGCAAGTACATGGGTTCAAACCCCAGCACCCACTTATACAACTAAGTGTCAGAGCAACAAAAGTCATGTGAAAAACTCAATAAAAATTAACTCTGTCTCTCTCTGTGTCTTCTTTAAAAAAAAAAAAGATCATCAGATGTGTGAAAGCATAAGCAGATATCTACTCAAAAATGGGAAGAGAAAGTTAGAATGAGGTACTACTTTAAGATATTATAGGATAGGCATCCCTAATCTGAAAATCCAAAACTTGAAATGCTCTAGCACTCAAAATGCTTCATGTTTTAGATTAGAGATGTTCAACCAGTAAACTCTATACATATATTCCAATGTAAAAAAAATACTTTGAAATCTGAAATATCTGGTCCCAACATTTCAAATAAGGGATACTCAATCTGTATCATATTTAAGTCAATGAAATAACAAATTGTAAGATGTAAATTTTCTTAAAGCACTGAAAAATCAAAATACAAATAGGTTCTCAGCACTTGAAACATTTTTTACAACACACTCAAAAACACAAAAGGCTTAAAAGGATATAAATTTAGTGGTTTATAAATCAAGACTTATTCTAGTATAATTTACTTCATTTATAGCTGAGATCAAAAATAGGCAAGTAATCTTATTATGTAAGAAGCTTGAGCTAATGAATTAAAATAGGATGTGAAAAAAAGACTTGCCAGATAAATGACCAAGTTGTTTACTACCTTAATCCACTCCAGTCTGTAATTTGCAATACAGAAGAACTTCACAGACAATAGTTCTACTTTGAAGAATTATTGTCAGGCCAACACTGCCAGAACCACTTTTTCCTTTCGCCAGTAATTTTAAGGAATAAAAAAGTTGCTCATGCCTCTTCAATAAATGGTGCTGGACAAACTGGTCCTCCACCTGCAGAAAGTTGAAATTAGACCCATATCTTTCTCCTTGCACAAGAATCAAATCAAAATGGATCAAAGAGCTTGGTATCAAACCAGCTACGTTGCAACTGATAGAAGAAAAAATTGGTCCAACACTTCAACATTTAGGAGTAGGCAAAGACTTTCTCAA
>PVKS010035406.1:0-20097 GCA_004027875.1 Aplodontia rufa
TTCTGTGGTTGTCCATGGATTTTATTCTTCAAATTCATGAGACAAGAATCCAGAAGATTGGCGCTGAATTCCTGGGATGAATTTCCACTACACCAAGAGCTACAACACCCAGCTTTTAGCTGGAGAGCTGCTAACACTATTTCGGCTGCAGACACCTGCAGCCAGCCCAAATTCCCAGTTTTAACTGGGAATGGCTGCAAACACTAGAAGCAGGCTATTTTGGCTGCTGGAATCTGTAGTTGTACCAGACTCCATTCACCAGCAGCAGCAGAGAATCCAGTCTCATCTCAAAAACCCTGCATCACTATCTCTCCTAAAACTGTCTTAGTGGGACAGCCTTCCAACAGAAGACTCTGGAATGGAGCCAGTGGGGAGGAAGTGATATTTCAGGGTCATGCAGATCTTGTCCTGTTTTCAAGATGTCAATTTTCTGTTAAGAAAATATGTCTTCTTTTGTTTTCACTGCTTCTAATGATTCTGGTTTGGTGGAAGTCAGATTTGCATCCTTCCACAGTCAAAGAATGAAACTGAGGGATCCCAAAGCAAGCACAGCAGACAGATTTTATTTTCAGAAAAAAATATGAAGCAGATTTCCCCAGAGTGGGAGAAGAAGGCCTCAGAAAGAGCGGGGGCCTAAGAAGCTGGTGTGATTCCTTCTTTTTATATTCTCTCAATTGTCTGTCTTCAGAGATTCCATACCTAAGGGCAGGGTACTGAAATCCAAGTCTTTGCTCTTTGCCCTGCCTGCCCCCCAGCATCTTTATCAGGTCTATGGTATCACAGCTACACCTTTTGTTAAGGAATGTAGCACCTTTATTTGTCAGGAGGGGGAATGTCAAGTTATATGCATATGTTTACCTGGAGCAGCCAGGTTCTACTCTTTGCCCTCCTAAAGAAAAAGGGCAGATTTCTTCCTTGTGGACCAAAAATTCCAACTTCCCCAATTGACATTTTCCCCCTGGTTCACTAATATGCTGAGGCAGATTTTTATAGCTCTGCTTTTCTTCCTTGACCACCTGAGCATAAGTGATGTTTCAAAACAAGCACAGGCTTCTCTCGTTCCCTTCTTAACTGTTTTGGCTGCAGTAATTTCATTGAGAGTTTTTTTCTACTTCAGTCTAAGAAGAAGGCATATTTTATTTTCAATAAGAGCACTATTTCTTTTTTGTTAGAAATCAAACCCAACACCTTTATACATTGAAGCTTCAAAATACTATAAATCATCACCACAATTTATTAAACTGCCAAACTGAGACCAGCAGGTGGATACTGACCCCTTAGCCATTTAGAAAAAACATGCATGAATTCCTTCAGTTTTGTCCTTTGGCCTCTGAGGATAGCAGAAAGGCCTTTCCAGGCTGTGTACTAGGTGCAGACTAACAGTTAAAAGCTAAGAGTTTACAAACATGTGGAATTTAATTGCAGTTTAAACACTCTGGCCTGTAGAACTGATAGAGATTAAGAGAGATGGTAAAATGGCTAGGTAGTTCAGACAATGGGCCCCATCTAGCCACACCCAAAAACTAGCCTACAGAGAGAGATTAATGGCCAATGTTCAGTACCTTCAAATGCAAAAGACCATGAGGCTCCCCAGTGGGAGCAACTCCTTTGTCCCAGAGGTGGGAAAATCAAGAAGTGGGGGTAGTGGAAGGTGGGAACTAGGAAATATTTGCTACCTGTTTTACATAAATTTTAATCAATGATGTTGGTGCTCAGTGTCAAAACCTATTTTACATAGATTTTGACAAATGATGTTGGTGACCAGTTTCAATGACTGTTTTACATAGATTATAACTAATGATGAGGTGACTTGTTTCAATGCATGTTTTTACACCGATCTTGACTAATGTTGTTAGTGCTTTTCTCAATGACTAATTTACATAAGTGTTAATCATGCTTATACCCAAAATCAATACAAACCCTGGTCTAGCACACTGAGATGAGAAGATATCCTGCTTCCAGGTACCCCTCTGCCTTGTGGAGTCTCTGCTCTATTTTCTTAAATAAATCCTGTTCCTTTTTACTCTTCCTTCCGTGGTTGTCAGTGGATTTTATTCTTCAAATTCATGAGACAGGAACCCAGAAGATTGGCACTGAATTCCCAAGGTGAATTTCCACATCAAGAGCTGTAACACACCCCTCAAAAGTAGTGAAGGGAAAACCCAACTCTTAGCTGGGGAGCTGCTAAGACTATTTCAGCTGCAGAAACCTGCAGCCAGCCCAAATTCCCAGTTTTTAACTGGGAATAGCTGCAAACAGTAGAACCAGGCTATTTTGGCTGCTGGAATCTGTAGTCAGCCCAGACTCCATTTGCCAGTGGGAGCAGAGAATCCAGCCTCATTTCAAAAACCCCACATTATAGTTAAGGGTCAGACAGTACCTGGCTGTGCTTTAAGACCTGGTTGTTAACCCTTCCATCATAAAACCATAAGTTTACATGAGGACAATGCCTTTATTGAACTATGTAATTGGTATTTGATTAACGTACCCATTCATCACTGCCTTTATATAAAATCATATTTACAGAAATACTTATCTGTGAACAAAGTGTCCTACATTAGCATGACCAACTTGAAACGTGTTTAAATTGCCTCAAATACTGGTTCCATCATATCCTCATTTTACATGGGATATTGTGATCTCCACATTCCTTAATTGGTCTTTCTTAAATTCTGTGATAATCTGTCAGATCCTACAATTCCTTTGAATAAAACTTATCCCTCTACTTCTGCCAAAGAATCGAGGTACTACTTTAAAATTTCCAACAGTGTTATTTATGAAGGAAAGAATGAAACAGCAGAACCTAAAATTATAGAATCTTGGGGCAATGGGAACTTTCAAGATCAAATTTCTAGTCCACAGCTTTGCTTTATTAATGAGAAACAGAAGTGCCAAGAGTTGCTGTGCTTTGCCCAAAGTTGGTTAGCCAATGAGTCAGCACTGAGCTTGGGACTAAACTCAGGTTCCCCGACACTTGCAGCTCTATCCCTCTCCTTCCCAGTGCCACTGTCCCCTGGAAAACACACACACACACGCACACACACACACATACAAAGCAAAGAAATTATATTTTCATTTCTTTGCCTCTTTGTTTTTCGTGTGTATCTCCTCGTGAATGTACAGACTGCATCTACTGATGTACATGTAGGTGCTCAATAAATATCTATTGAATGGGCAGATGAAGGGAGGGATAATCTGAGACATAACTGTACAAATGAGGGCTGGAGCAGTGGCTTGGTGGTTATGATGCTTGCCCAGCATGCGTGAGTACACGGGTTCAAACCCCAGCACCTATGTACACAACTAAGTGTCAGAGCAAAGAAATCCATGTGAAAAACTCAATAAAAATTGATTCTCTCTGTCTCTCTCTATCTCACTGTCCTTCTCTCTTTAAAAAAAAAAAAAAAAAAAAAAATTCCAACACAGAGCAGCAGAGCCAAAGTGCAACTGGGCCCAAAAGCAAGAGGCAAGAAGGTGTTGTGCTACACCTTGCCTCGCTCTGTATCCCTGAAGTTTCAGCTAAAGGAGAAGATACTAGGAATAGTTAGAGGAAATACTCCCCACCAATGGAATCAGGATCAAACTAAGAAACATTTATAACAGAATTAAAGATGGCTCGTTGGTTTCAACCTGTGTATTTGGGAATCAGCTAAAAGGTTCACTTAAAAAAGAAAATGATTTCAGTTGAAGTGATGGTAGAATATTAAAGTTAAACTGTCTTTTTGGTGGCTGCAACAGCAGATAAGGTCAAGTATGGGAACTGTCCAGGTGGTGATAGTTGGAAATACATTGGTGAAGAATTGACCATACAAGAGAATGTAAAGAGAAGACAAGGTCAAAGACTAGTATGTTCCTTTTCAAGAATAATTCTAAAACTTTTCTTTGTGTAAAAGGGAAAATAATAATAGATTGATATCATATTTTCAAAGCAAAAATAGGATTCACATAAAGAATATTAGAGAAGGAAGAAGGAAAAATTGTAAATGATTAGAAAAGTGTGGCCTTTATTTCCTTTGGGTGAGCTGCAGATTAGCTGGCAGACAACAGAGTAGCCAGTTAGAATGTTCTGCCATTGGGCAAGCAGATGGATTATTAAATAACACAAATCCTGCTGGTTGTGAGTTCTCCAGAAGACCTCTGTTTAGTGGTGGCGTATGTGACAGGCAGCCTCTGGACAAATAATATCTGTCAGTATCCTTTGTGAGCTAAAGAAAATTATGCTAGGTCCACTTCCCTTATCAGCATTTCTGACCTTCCCCTTTTAATCAGACTCATCTCAAATCCAAATTGGTTGGAAAGACTTCAGTTTCCAGTGTAGGAACTGAATGTTGTTTTAGGAAATTGGCTGGACACCAATGATTAGACACCTAAAAATCACACATGAGAGGAGAACAAAAAGGAAAAGTGAATCCTAAATACTATTTAAAATATTTGGAACCGGTTTGAGTCAGCCTTTTCATAACTACAACCAATAGATCTTATAAGAACAGTTTAGAGGAGGAAAAGTTTATTTTGGCTCAAGTTCCAGAGGTCTCCCCACTGTCCATAGCTCTTGACAGGAGAAGGGGTCAGAACATCATGGCAGAAAGGCATGGCAAAGGAAACCAGCTCAAGACATGGCAAGAAGAAAGCAGAGAGAAAGAGCTCTGCTTCCCAGGGACAAAATATAAACACCAAAGTCACACCTCCAGTTCCATATTTACTCCAACTACACCCTAGATTTTAGGTGCAGGGGCTTGAATGCAGAGCAATGCTCCCTCTGCTGGTTACACACACAGTCCCTCCAGGTTTTCTGTGCTCAGTCTGTGGCCTCTTGAGTGCTACTGTCCCACCTTACCTTATCACATGAGCCTTCCAGCTGGGGGTGAGGGTGGATGTGGCCGAGCTAGGCTCCCCTGCACTCCACTAACCCAGATCCCCTTGAGTTTAGTGAAGTCTGGGCATGTCCCATGCCGCATCTTCTGGGTTCAGCCTCTGAACTGTGGCTGGCTCCTGGCAGAATTAACTCCCTCTTGTCAGTCAGTCTGTTCAAAATGACTCCTGATTCTCCTTACAGGCACCTGAGAAACACTGCTTTCCTCTTATGCAGTGGAGGTGTGGTAGGGGTTTCTCCAGTTGGGCCCAATGCATGGTTCCTTATAGAACTCAGTTTCTCTGAGGCAGATTGTATTGCATGTTATGTTCAGCTCTTCCCCTACTCCCTTGCTGATTGGGAGCAATGGCAGTTGCAGCTGCTGTGACTTGGCTTGGAGGAATAGAATCCCTCTTTTCTACTTGCTGCAAAATCTCTAATGCTGTGCTCCAGTGATGATTTTCCCCTAAATGCACCTTGCAGCAGTGGAGCTGTCCTGGAGTTTTTTATCCTGTCATGGAGCCAAATGAAAAGCAACCTTCCTGCAACTTGGAATCTTGGAAATCTCTCATCAGGGACCTTGATCTGTAGTTTCCTTGATGCATCTTTGTCTGGTTTTGATATCAGGTTTTAGTTTATCTGGGAATATCTTGATTTTTTGCTTCATTTCTAAAGGATAATTTCTATGGTTATATAATTTCCAGTTGGGTTTTTTTTCTCACTCAGCATTTTGAATATGTTATCCCTCTGTATTCTGGCCTCCATGGTTTCTGATAAGAAATCATATGTTGATCGTACTCATCCTCACTTGATGATTTGCTTTTCTCATCCTACTTCAAATTTTTCTGTTGATTTTTGGCTTTTGATGGAGCAATTATGGTCTGTATAAGTATAGAGTTCTTTGAGTTTGCCTTACTTGATATTTACCATGTTTCATCAAATTTGAAATATTTTCAGCTATTATATTCTTTATATATTTTTTCTACTCTGTTCTCTTTCCTCTCTCCTCTCTTGTATGACAATTGCCTTTATATTTTCTGTTTGAATGTATTACACAGGTTTCTGAAGCTCTATTCCTTTTTCTTTCTTTTTCTCAGATTGCTGAACACTAATTGACCAATCTTTAAGTTCACTAGTTATTTCTTCCACTGATCAACTCTGCTACTGAGAATCTTTAATGAATTTGTCATTTCATTTATTGTACTTTCAACTCCAGAAGTTTTATTTAGTCCTTTTCATTTATATATTGGATGATTATGCTGAGTGAAATTAGCCAAACACATATATATGAATATCTTTGTTGACATACATCAACAAAGAGAGAGAATATATATATATATATATATATATATATATATATATATATACACACATATTGTTGATGTTCTCTACTTACTCATGTATCATTCTCATACATTCCCTTAATTCTTTAGGCATAATTAACTTTATCTCTTTGAGTATATTTTATTTTTTTTATAAAGAGAGAGGGACAGTGAGAGAGACAGTTTTTCACATGGCCTTCGTTGCTCTAACACTTCGTTGTGTATGTGGTGCTGGGGTTTGAACCCAGGTTCTCAGTGCTTGCCAGGCAAGTGCTGAAACCGCTGAGCCACTGCTCCAGCCCCATCTTTGAGTATATTTTAAATGGCTGATTTAGCATGTCCAACATCTGTTATTCCTCAGAAACAATTTCTGTTTTTTGTTTTCCCTCTCACCCCATACTTGGACCACAGCTTTCTTGTTTCTTTGCATGTGTCATAATTTTTGTTGAAAACTGCACATTTTAAATAATAAAACATGGCATCTCTGGCAATCAGATTCTCCCCCTTCTCCAGGGTTTGTTTTTATGAATGTTTGCTATTGCTGTTTATTTTTTATCAACTAATTTTGTAAAGTGTATTTTTTTAAAATGCATAACTACTGGAGATTTTGTTCTATGAGTTTAGTGGTCATCTAGTTACTGGATACAATAGATTTTTTTGCTTTTGCTGAGGGTGGGACTCTGCATGCATTCATCTGTGCCTTCAGTGGTCAAGCAAGCCATTTGGGACTCTGTCTTAGACTTCACTTCTTGTTATGCAGATCTTCAAGGTCAGCCAAGGTAAACAGTCAAGACTGTCTAAAGTTTGTCCTACTAATGTGCCTGTGGTCTTCTAGAATCCCCAAAATATTCCAGAGCTTTCTAAAGCCTGCTTGGACATCCCATTATGGTTTTGCATCATAAATTTGGAAAGCTTTTTAAAATTAATTTATGTTGCCTGGGTTTCATTCCAAAACCTCTGACAGTAATCTCATTCTATTCTTATTAGTTTATACTGTTTTCTATGAACCAAAAAGAAATTGGAACAAGTCACTACTATAACTTCTGTCTGTGGATTGTGTTCTATAAATGTTCTCCTAAGTAATATCATTATTCTATAATTTACAATTTTGGTAAAGTGAAAAAAAAGCATTAAAGTATGTTAAGAAATAAAACCTCTATTAATTAAAACATGTATTTCTTCATCCTTTCTTGGTTTAACATGTATGCACATTTCCCTAGGACTATAACTAAATGTTTTATGTAAGGATCTACTCAATTTGATCTAGTAGAAAGATCACTGTGGAATTGTGGGAAACTCTCTTGGCCTCAATTGGATGTGTATGTGTGTATTTATATATAGAATGTACTTCTTAAGCTTGTTTGGGGATTTAAATCAGTACCTGGAAAGTACTGAGAAACTTTACTATGGCCAGGCACTATGCCAAATATTATGTTCAATAAGTTTTCTTTGAATAAAATTCTGAATCCCTTTTATGGTGCCTTTGAAAGTTCTGAAATCAATTCCTGACATATTAAAAGCTATGTCACTCAAAGTATAAATATTTAGCTCAATTATTACCAAAGACTTTAGGATACAAATATTGCTGCTAGTGAGGTATATATTCCCTTGTTTTAGATTCCCTTGGTCATTTGCTCACAATCTATAAAGAACAGAAGGAGACCCTGGCACCAGTCATATACTTTGTGGATGAGACTGTATAGAATACCAGATTTTTTAAAAGATCGTTATTAACCAAGAAAATGTTTGCCAGGCAGGTTTTCTGCTGAAAATCATTTATTGAAGAAACAAATCAACCAACTTGATCCTAACCATTGCTTTTCTCCAGCACGAGAATTCTCCTCTAAAGGGGATATTCATGAAAAGGCAACCATTGTGCTTCACTTGACTTTCTAGGGATTCAGTATGTTTTATAATTCTTCATGGTAAGTTCAGGAGTTTTCCTGCAAGAGAAGTAATTGCTTAGAAAAATCAAACTTGGTGAAATTAAGAGAAAAGCAAACACGTTGGTAGTCAAACTCATGGTCTTGCAGGAGAAATGCTAAACAGATTTTCTCTACGTGAAGGTCAACCTGAGACATTCCAATTTCATTGGAAAAGGAAAAGCACAGTAAGAGTGGGCAGAGGAGAGCAAAGGATAAGGATGCCTATGTGAGTCTTTGGACCCAAGGAAAGCTTCCTGGGCAGAAAAGGTGGCAGGTAAAGGCCATGAAGTGGTCAGAAATCAGGTTTGGGTCAGATATTTATGGGAGGACAAGGGGAGGCATAGAATGTGGTATTAAAGAACAGAATCAGGTTGATCCATTAGATTAAAGGCTCAACACTACCAGCTCCCACTCTGTAGGCTTGGGCAAATCACATGGCCTCTCTTGACCTCTGCTTCTTTGAATATGAGATGTACCTAATAACAATGCCTTCCTCAAGGTGGGGCTATGAGAAACACATGAGAGGAGATAAAGGTAAAATATGTCAGGGCACATAGCAATCAATCAGTGATCATATTAGTCCTATCCCAGATAGGGGTTTCTTTGTGATCTTGTGAAAAAGATTGTTTCTCTCCAGTCTGCTTCAGTAGACTTGTGAGAAACAATCATTCATTCATTCATTGCCTTTCTCTTCATGGTATCACCAGCCATTTTAAAGAATTAAGTGTGTATATTTTTGTTTATATATATTATTTTTGTTTATATATATTATATATTTTATATATATATATATATATAGTTTGTTTATATATGTTTGCATTGACTAGTCCACCCAGGCTACCTCCAAACCTGCCCCATGCCACCATGAGAAACTGAAATAAACTTGTCTTACAATGTCTAAAAAGTAGTAGATTTTCCCCTTTGGTAACCATAACAGTCTTCACTGTCACCATAGATCATAGAGTATAGACCTCTCCATAACCTCACCAGCACTGGATATCATCCAGTCTTTCAATTTTGCTAGCATAACAAGCACATTAGTATCTCATTACTTCAACTTAAATTTGCATGATTATTCATGAGTTTTTAACAGCTTTCCTATGCAAATTAACCTTTTATCATTCTATAACACCACAGCCTTTGCCTACTTTTTCTGTCAGTTTTCCGTATATTTTCTTGTCTCTTATTGACACTACATTCTACTTTTGAGCATACTTAAATGTCTCTTCTAGTTTTGTCAGCAGTTTACTAACTTACCCAGTGTCTTTCACTTATCACAAGTCTTCGATTCAAATGGAATACTGACGGAAATGAATGAACTTTTAGAATAGTTTAGAGAAAACTAGCAGTAGTCATCATTTTTAAATTATAATTCAGAAGCATGGATTGTCTCTCAATTTATTCATAAATCTTAAATATCTTTGATCAAGTGCTAAAATTTTCTCATTGGAGGTTGATCACCTGGTAGAATTTCAGAACCCTAGTGTTAATAGCTTATGATTCAGCCTGCCTTCAGCTGATGATTATAGTATCTTTTTTGATCTAGCCAGTAAATAAGTATCAGGATTTATTAAAATCTTCTATAAAGGGAAGGAGTGTTTGCATATAAAGGTTAAGTATGCTAAAATTACAAAGAATTTAAGTATTTTTCTAAAGAAAGACAGGTAAAAAATGGTCCAAAAAGAACTCAGGTGCTTGATTCAACAGTCTAGATTCAAATTCTACTTTTTTTTTTTTTTGTAAGAGAGAAAAGGACAGTGAGAGAGAAAAACAAATCAATTTAATTTAATTTTTGTTAGGTTAATTCTGCGGCAACCGTCTGGGGGCAGGGTATCAGGCACCTAGCTGGTGAAAAGAACAACAATCAAGATGCTGGCAGACAAGCTCCAATGGCATCTGGCAAACACCTGATGATTGATGGGTTCACCAGCCAATCTCTGAGAGGCCATCCCCATCAACTTACTTCCTTTCCCCAAACTATAAAACAGCTGCCCAGCCTAAGTGGAACACTATTTTCCCTTGCACACCACTTCCCCTGTCCACCCTCACTATGGTGGAACAGGTAAATTAGGCCCGGGAGCCACAGATTCCAATAAACAACACCCGTGCCTTAATTTATACGAGTGATTTCCAATTTTTTTTACATGTGGTGCCAAAACCCGAGTGAGTTTTGTGTAAAAAATAAGAAAAAAGAACGGAAGGCACATTCAGGCGGAGATGTTTATTGGGATTTGTTTGCTCCTGGGCCAAATTCACCTGCGCCACCATAATGAGGGCAGGCAAGGGAAGTGACAGCCAGGGAATTGGCATGCAGGGAAAATGGCACACAGGGAAGATGACGCTGGACCTTTGCCAGGCAGCTGGTTTTATTGGTTAAATGGGAGGGGTTGATGGGGTTAGCCTTTCAGAGATTGGCTGTTCTTTTCACAGGGAAACTGCCCTTTACCCTGCCCCTTTGCCAGCAGTCATGGCCTTGTGTCTTGACTGAAGCCATGCCCCCAGCCAGGCGCCATGATGCCATGACCTGTGGGCTAGCTGAAGCCATGCCCCCAGCCAGTCTAACATCCTGACCTTTTTGGTGATATAGGGCATAGATTTCCATCTGGCTACTTCCTGCTGTTTATGGGGCATCGTGGGGAGGGGAAGGTTTGGGTGTTGGCTCTGTGAGGAGGTGGCTAAAGGGTACAAGAGTGTGAGGAGGTGGCTATAAGGGTTCAAGAGCCTTTGGTTGTATGTTACTTCAGTAACCTTGCTTATGCAGTTTCAGGCGAACCTGAGGAGACAGGGAACAGTCACTAGAAGGAATCTTATCACATATGGGATTAGGATGGGGGTCAGCCAGGTGACAAGAGTGGAGTTCAGCCATCCTGGCCAAGGGTCAGACTGCTTAAGCCTCTCATTCAGAGATGTCTGAGAGTTCGGATGTTCATCTTCATCAGCCCAGTTTCATTGATGTAGCAGCTTTTGTTCATCATCGGAAGATCAAGTGTTTGTAGGAACCTTGGGTGACAGATGTTATTTGTCTTTGTAGGGAGGCCAGGGAGGCAGCAGAGACTGATTTCATCCTCTTGCCCCCAATTCAGAGGCAGTGAGTGAGGAGGCTAGGTAGCGTCTGACCACCACGGATAGAAAAATGGCCTGTTCCATGGGGGGGGGGGGATTCTGAGCAAATCAGATTAGGGGAACCCCCTCTAAAGCTGGCATTTAGGAAAAAAAGCCATTGCCTTTGTTGATAAATGTCCATGTAGGACTGAGTTTTGGTTATACTCTCCTGCCAGGTGTTTAAGACCAACTTGATCAAAATTAATCTTGTTTCTGTCTATTGCTACAAGTTAGCTGATATTGTCAGGGTTATTCTTGAAAAACTTGTGAAAAGCCATTTGGCTTTTTACCAGTTGTGCCATCTGCCAGGATAGGGTCTTGCTGACCACATGTGGCTTCACTTGGAAGCATCAGGGACTTTGTCCATGAATGATCATCCTTTTTGCAGTGTGTTTACTAGTTGGCTTTCTGTTCTCTAGGGTCACCTGATGCCCCTGATCAGGAGGTCTTCTTACCCAGAGCTGTTAAGCCTATAGAGAAGTTCCCTTGTCCCCTGAGCTTTGGCTGACCAAACAGGGCAAGGGTCAAAATATTGACTATTTTTCCTTAGCCCTTTAACTGTCTTAACATTGGTCTCCTTGACTTGGTGTTTAACATCCAGCAGGCCAGTTTCACCAGTCTTAAAATGAAAATATTATGCTACAGCTTTATAGTTACCCCTTTTGTCTAATTAGTTCAGTAACAGTGCTGTCCCATAGGTGATGGCATGTCTCAATTCAGGTTTTTTCTGTTAGAAGTAGTACTTCTGCAAAACACTAACAAGCAACAGTTTTAAAAATTTGCAAAGAAAATACAATAAGAAATTTGCAAATACAATTAATTTTACTTTGGAACCATAAAGTGAGAGGCTGTCTTAGCTCAAGTGAGATAGAACTCTTAAAGTGTTTTATTTTTGAAACTGATCTTTGCCTCTTAACAGTATTTTATTTGTTTTTAAAGAGAGAGGGACAGTGAGAGAGACAGAGAAAGACAGAAACAACTTTATTTTGTTTTTTGCATGGCCTTAGTTGCTCCAACACTTAGTTGTGTAGTTGGTGCTGGGGTTTGAACCTGGGTCCTCTTGCTTGCCAAGCAAGCACTGAAACTGCTGAGCCACCTCTCCAGCCCCTTAACAGTATTTTATAAAGTCTATCTAATACACATTAGGAAACAGTGTTAATGATCAGAAAAACAGTCAAAGCAAACAAATATGTCAAGCTTTCATATGGCAGTGTGGCCCATCCATGTCAGATACAATATATATAAGAGAGCACTTTTTGGTTATCTTGCCTGTAAACCTATATAAACTTTCATCTTATAAACTTTTATATAGAGTGTGAACCTTTATTTGACCTTAAGAGAAATCTTAAATAACTTTAACCAATTGTGCCAATTATATTCAAGTTAATAATATGCAGACTTCTGAGACTTGCCCTTCATAAACCTTCTGCAATTTAGACACTTATTCAAAACAGTTGAAAACTATAAAATGAAATTGCCAGGAATAACAGTATCAGTGATCAAAGGCTGATTTATAAATGTAGTTCATTAATGACAAAACCTCTATGCATTTAAACAAATGTAAGTCAGGTTTAAAATGAACAGTGTTTAAAAAGACAGCAGTTAGTTAATTTGCCTGCCTTAAACTTTGTAACACAGACAAAAGCTTACATGTCTAGAATGTCAATAATAGTATCCTGAAATAACAGCTACTTATTTAATCAGTACAAATTTTAGACTTAACAGTTAACAGACATAAGAAATCATCTTGACATACACGTCAATGTTTTAAGAAAACCTATTGTTAAAGAATTAGAATTTGCCTCATCAGTATATATTTTGTTTCACAGTGCTGATGTCTAGACAGTTGAAACTTCTGTACTCTTTATATACCTGTTACAATTGTAATTCTTAACAATTTTGCTTTCGGTGAAGATTCAGAAACAAAACCATCTTAAAATTTTAATTTATAAATTTATAGGACATTTAATAGATTCAGTTATGTATTGTTCTATAGAATCCAAGAAGCCAGGAGCAATTGGACTCACAGTTAGCAGAAGCAATGAAATGTCCTCTTAGCGAATATGCGTAAAGATCAATCTCATTTATGGTATCAGAGAAGTTTAACCAGCATGAGCTATTCCTCTCCTGTTGAAGAAAAATCTTAGAAGCAATGAATGTTACAATTAACATTTAGAGAAATCAGTATTCTATTGATTGACCACCTGCAAAAACATGTGGGTTAGGAATTTCAAGGACATCTGTATTAAAACTACAAGAAAAATATAGGCAAGCACAATATAGGTGTGCACATACAGAGAAAAGCAACAAGAGACACCATTTATGTAAGAAAAGAGATGAAAGAAAAAAATGAAGGAAATAAAGAGAGGAGGGTAGTGGGTGGAGGGTCCTCCTGGGGAGGAGAGGAAAGGAGGGGGTGTGGAGGAGGAGCCACAGCTATGGGAATGAGAGGGGTTGAGTGTGGGGGTGACCTTAGCTAAGGAGGGGGAGGGTGGAGCTGGGGGCTGGCAGAGCAAGAGAAGTAAAGAGTTTTTGCAAAAGAATGCAGGCTCCTTAAGCATTTTAAAAGGCTTGGAATCTGGAGCAACCAGTTTCCCTGAGGGTTGGATTTAAAGCAATAGGTTTTTCTGTTCCTGCCCAGGCTTGGATTTTGGGCTTTCATGCTGTATATCTACTTGTTAAGGTCCTGCATAGCATGCTGCATGAACTCGGAATGTGCAGCAGTCCACGCATGGGGCTGAGCCACGACAGCTCCTGGTGGGAAGCTATGTGGGGCATGCAGCAGCCTTAGACAAGGGCAGCAGCAAGGACCAGCAAACAGGCTGGGGGAGGGTATTGGGAAACTGAAAGAGGGAGAGGAGGAAGATGGCAAGGGTGAGAGTGCAAATCCACCCCCCAAAAAAAGCCTGAAAAAAATGTTTGAACCATTTCCCCATCCAGTGACAGAAATTACCCAAATGACTGAGGATTTAAAAGTCAAAAGTTCCTTCTGGAGGCAATTTGGAATCTAATTTGGCAAAATTAATGTAGAGACAGCCCAAAGGAGTTAAGGGTCTGGTGAGGATTTAGCATTTCCCATGACTTTCACAGGCAATCTGGATGGTGACCAAGGGCCAAAAAAAGGCATCCCCAATTTCAGTCAAGGTCACCATAATGAAAGAAAGGTGGGCAGGGTGGGCTTGGATGTCTCTGAAGACCCACTGGGACCCAAAGGAAATGAACAGTGGGGTCTGGCATGCACACAACTTACAGACAGATCCCCTCAACAGAAGATGCCAGTGGAAGACCAAGGGAAAGGGCGGAACTTACCCCACTCCTGTTGAACCGGATGAGGGTAAAGGTGGGTGCAGAGAGGTCCTAGTTTTGTTTGGGTTCTGGTACCAGATGTAAAAAATAAGAAAAAAGAAGAATGGAAGGCACATTCAGGTGGAGATGTTTATTGGGATTTGTTTGCTCTTGGGCCAAATTCACCTGTGCCGCCATAATGAGGGTGGGGAAGGGAAGTGAAGGCTGGGAAAAAGGCATGCAGGGAAAAGGGCCCACAGGGAAGATGGCGCTGGACCTTTGCCAGGAAGCTGGTTTTATTGGTTAAATGGGAGGAGTTGATGGGGTTAGCCTTTCAGAGATTGGCTGGTGGATTTGTCAATCCATTGGAGCTTGTCTGCCATCATCTTGACTGGCTGTTCTTTTCTCTGACAAGCTGCCCTTTGCCCTGCCCCTTAGCCAGCAGGTGTGGCCTCGTGTCTTGACTGAAGCCACGCCCCCAGCCAGATGCCATGATGCCCCCAGCCAGCCTAACATCTTGGACCTCCTCATGCCAGGGTTGAGGTCCACCCTCTCCTACATATAGACCAGGACCTTTCTGCACCATCCTTTCCCCTCATCCAGACCAACAGAAGTGGGGTAAGTTCCTTGCATTTTCCTTGGCCTTCCAGTTGCACCTTCCATTGAGGGGGATCTGCCCATAAGTCGTGCATGCACACTATACTCCCTCCTTTTCATTTGGGCCCCAGTGGCCTGAGGAGACATTGTAATCAATTGAGAGCCCCCATCCTTCATTTTGGTGAACACAATCAAAAGTTGGGATGCCTCTTTTTGTTCCTGTTCACCCTCCAAGTAAATTGGAAGGTCATGGGAAATAACTGTGACCTAGCCTCACTGTGTTTTAGACAGTGGCTCAAGATGGCCTCCAGAAGCTTTTGACTTTTAAATCCTCACTGATTTGGGTGAATACTGTCACCAGACAGGAAAAGGATAAAAAATGCCATATGTTCAGGCTTTTTGGGATTCGCACTCTCACCTCCCCATCTTCCTCCTCTCCCTCCCATCACCCCACTCCCTTACTCAGACCAGTCCTCTTCCTCCTTCTTTCTAAACAGCAATTTCCCAACACATTCCCCCACCCATTTGCTGGTCCTTGCTGCTGCCAGAGTCTAGCACTGCCGCATGCCCCACATAGCTTGCCACCAGGAGCTCTCGTGCTGCTCCAGGTTCCAAGTCTTTTGAAATGCTTAAGAGGGTGTCATTCTTTTGCAAAGGCAGGTACTTTGCTCCCTCAGCCAGCGGGAAGCCTCTGAAGCTGCTCTCAGCTCTACCCTCCCTTCAGGCCAATCCTCCTGACTCTTCCCCCTCCCCTCTCTCACTTCTCCCAGGAGCTCCCTCCACCCACTCAACCCTCCTCTCTTTATTTCCTTCTCCCCCCCATCTCTTTTCTTACATAAATGGTTCTGAAATCTGTCTCCTGTTGCTTTTCTGTGTGCTTGTCTATGTATTTGTTGTATGTTATATTAAAGATGTCTTTAAAATTCCTAACCCACATGTTTTTCCAGGTGATCAATCAATGGAATACTGATTTCTGTAAATGTTAAATGTAACATTTATTGCTTCTAAGATTTTTCTTCAACAAGAGAGAAACAGGTTGTACTGGTTATCTACACTTGTCTGATAACATAAATGGGATTGATCTTTATGCATGTTTGCTAAGAGGACATTTCATTGCTTCTGCTAACCATGAGTTCAATTGCTCTGGCTTCTTGGATTCTATACGACAATATATATTTGGGCCTATTGAATGTTCTAAAAGTTAATAAATGAAAATTTAAGGTTGTTTTGTTTCTGGATCTTCACCAAAATCAAAATTGTTAATAATTACAATTATAACAGATATAATTCTAACAGGTATAAAATTCTAACAGGTATATAAAGAGTACCAAAGTTTCAACTGTTTAGACATCAGCATTGTGAAACAAAGTATTTCACCTTAAGACCAATTGGAAAAATCTAAGAAAAAAGTCAGCAACTGGGAAAGATATACTGATAAGGCAAATTCTAATTCTTTAGCAATGGGTTTCTTTTTTTTTTTTTTTTTTAAATACAGAGGGACAGCGAGAGAGACAGAGAAAGAAAGGAACAACTTTATTGAGTTTTTCACATGGCCTTAATTGCTCCAGCACTTAGTTGTGTACGTGGTGCTGGGGTTTGAACCCGGGTCCTTGTGCTTGCAAGGCAAGTGCCAAAACCGCTAAGCCACCGCTCCAGCCCAAAACAGGTTTCTTAAAATATTGATATGCTTATCAAGATGATTTCTTATGTCTGTTAAGTGTTATTAGGGAAACTAAATCTAAAATTTGTACCTGTTTTAAATTCTTAAATAATTATTCTGTGACTGATTAAATAAGCAACTGTTATTTCAAGATATCATTGTTGATATTCTAGACCTATATGACTAAAGATACATATACATCGGAGAAGTAAACTTTCAAGCTTTCCTGTATATGAGTTACATAATTTAAGGCAGACAACATTAATCAAGTGCTGTCTTTTAAACAGTGTTCATTTTAAACCTGACTTACATTTGTTTAAAATGCAGAGAGGTTTTATCATTAATGGACTACATTTATAAATCAGTCTTTGATCACTGATACTGTTATTCCTGGCAATTTCATTTTATAGTTTTCAACTGTTTTGAATAAGTGTCTAAATTGCAGAAGGTTTATGAAGGGCAAATCTCAGAAGTCTGCATATTATTAAATTAAATATAATTGGCACAATCAGTTAAAGTTATTTAAGATTTCTCTTAAGGTCAAATAAATGTTCGCACTCTATATAAAAGTTTATAAGATGAAAGTTTATATAGGTTTACAGGCAAGATAACCAAAAAGTGCTCTCTTATATATATTGTATCTGACATAGAAGGGCCACATTGCCATATGAAAGTCTGACTTATATCTGTTTGCTTTGTTTTTCTGATCATTAACATTGTTTCCTAATGTATACTCAGATATACTTTATAAAATACTGTTAAGAGGCAAACACCAGTTTCAAAAATAAAACATTTTATTTGTCAAGAGCTCTACCTTGCCTGAGCTAAGGCTTAGCCTCTCATCTTATGGTTCCAAAGTAGAATAAACTTTATTCACTCTTGCTAAGTCCTTGTTGTATTTTCCTTGCAAATCTTTAAAACTATTGCTCATTAGTGTTTTGCAGAAATACTACTTCTAACAGAAAAAACCTTCAGGACATCACCTTCAGGACAGATAAGATCTAATGCTGACGTCTACTGTTATTAAACAAAAGGGATAGTATTTCTACTGTAAGAGAAGGACAATGAGAGAGAAAGAGAATTAATTTATTTTAGTTTTTGTTAGGTTAGTTCCACGGTGGCTGGCTGGGGGCAGGGTATCAAGCAATTTTCCGGCAAAAAGAACAACCAATCAAGAGGCTGGCAGACAAGCTCCCATGGCATCACACTAACACCTGATGATTGATGGGTCCACCAGCCAATCTCTGAGAGGCCATCCCCATCAACTTACTTTCTTTTCCCAAACTATAAAACAGCTGCCCAGCCGAAATTGAACACCATTTTCCCTTGCACACCACTTCCCCTGCCTGCCCATCACTTCCCCTGCCCACCCTCACTATGGCAGCCCAGGTGAATTTGGTCCAGAAGCTGCAGATCCCAATAAACAACACCTGTGCCTGAATTTACACACATGGTTTCTGAATTTTTACAGTTTTTCATGTGATTATATATATATATATATATATATAATCACATGATATACATATATACACATAATATACATATATATCACATAATATACATATATATATATATATTATGGACTGGAGCTGTGACTCGGCAGTTATGGCACTTGCCCGGCATGTGCAGGTACACATGTTCAAACCCCAGCACCATGTACACAATGATGTCTCCAAGCAGCTAAAGTCATATGAAAAACTAATAAAAATTGTTTCTCTCTTTCTCTCTCTCTCTCTCACACACACACTCTCACTGTCCCTCTCTCTTCATAAAAATTAAAATTTAAATTTAAAAAATTACCATGCAAAATGATAGGGATATGGTGTACTTAAATCCCTAATTTTCATGTCTTCTGGGATTCAGAACTTTGTATATAACTATCTACCTTTCCTTCATAGACCTTAGTACTGCATCTATCTTCTTTTCCCTAAAATCTACTCCTACTTCTTAACTAACTTTGAAATTTTCTCTGCCCTTCACCTAATTACCTATTTCAGGGACCTGAGAGTCACTGTGAATGCTATAACTACCTACATTCCACACTTAGACTCCCAAGTTGCTAGGATTACAGGTGTGAACCACCATGCCCAGTTGGAATCAATCTCTTTAAATTGGTGTATTTCCTTCTTTATGTCTACCTATCGAAAATTTTTATTAAGAAATTTATTTGTTGAATAATCAAACTTGCTTCCAATGAAACAATATATTTATATTCTGTAAATTAGATTTGCCCCCTACAGCCCCCCCTAATTACCTACCCTAATACCTCCCTCCCAACCCCCTCCTTCCCAATACATCTCTACAAATGCATAAGGTTGTATGTCACTACACCTTTTCAGGGTTTAATACATTAGAGTTGACCACCTTTCCAAATGGTCAGGCTTTAGTTCCAGCCTCCACAGATGAGTGAAGACATTCAACCCTTGGTTCTCTGGGTTATGCTGACTTCACTCAGCATAATTTCTTTCATAGCCATTTTACTTTCAAAGGCTGCAATATCATTGTTTCTAATTGCTGAGTAGAACTCCATGGTATATATGTACCTGGTGAGGGGCATCTGGGTTGTTTCCATAATTTAGCTATTGTAATTTGAGCTGCTGTGAACATAGATTTTGCTGTGCTAATTCTTAAATTCCCTGGAAAAATACCCAGGAGAGTAATAGCTGGATCATATGGTGGGTTCATCCCTAGTTTTATGAGGATCCTCCATACTGCTTTCCAGAGAGGTTGTACCAGTCTGCAGCTCCACCAACAGTGTGCTAGTGTACCTACCTCTCCACAACCCCTCCAGCATCTATTATTGTTTATTTTCTCAATTTTTGCTAATCTGACTGGAGTGAGGTGATATCTTAATGTAGTTTTCATTTGCTTTTCTCTATTTACTAGTGATTTGGAGCACTTTCTCATGTATTCATTGGCTTGATCAATCTCCTCTGTTGAGAAGTTTCTATTTAGCTCTTTGGCCCATTTATTGATTGGGTTGTTTGTGTTTTTGTAGTTGAGATTTTTGAGGATTTTGTAGATTCTGGATATGACACCCCTGTCAGAGAAATCACAGTCCATGATTCTCTCCAATTCTGAAGAAACCTCTTGACTCTTTTGATTATTTCCTTGGCACTGCAAAAGCTTTTTAGCTTTATGACAGCCCATTCACTGATTTTTTACTTTACTTCCTTCACTTTAGGAGACATGTTGAGAAAGTCTTTGCCTACTCCCAAATGCTGAAGTGTTTGACCTAATTTGTCTTCCATCAGTTGCAAGGTAGCTGGTTTAATTCCTAGCTCCTTGATCCATTTTGATTTGATTCTCATGCAAGGTGAAAGATAAGGATCTAATTTCAACTTTCTGCAAGTG
>PVKS010035407.1:0-20092 GCA_004027875.1 Aplodontia rufa
ATAGATATTGCTGTGTCACTACAATGTGTTGATTCTAAGTCCCCTGGAAAGATACCCAGGAGTGGAATAGCAGGGTCATATGGTGGGCTCATCCCTAGTTTTTTGAGGATTCTCCACACTGCTTTCCAGAGGGGCTGTACCAGTCTGCAGCTCCACCAACAGTGTGTTAGTGTGCCTATCTCTCCACAGCCCCTCCAGCAAGCTCTACACTTTTTTAAGAAAGACCTCAAAATTCACCACATAGCCACATGTAAATCACCGTGTCAGGCATTTAAAACAATTGCAGAACTTAAACAGGGTAGAAAACATCATGCTAAGTGGAAGAAGCAAGAAACAAAGGCTACAGGTAGTATGACTCCAAAAACAAATTAGTGGTAAACAAAGAAATGAAACTATGGGGACAAACTATAGCAAGGGTCTGAGAGAAGAGGGAATATTGATTTCATTGCATAGGATCACAAGGGAACTTTCTGATGTGATTGAATCCAAGATGTTGATGGTGATTGCTTGATTGAATGCATTTGTCCAAACTAACAGAATTAGATAATTGAATGAATTTGTTATATGTAAATTAAATTTCAGTAAAGCTGCTTAGCAACAAAACAAAAATTCTAAAGCCAGATTGAGATAAATTCTTCATCAAATAAGTGTATAATAAAAATCTTTACTTGGTAATTAATCAAATTGGTTAAATGTGTATTTGAGTATGTTTTTTATGTCAAGGGATACCTAACTTGATATTTTTCATATGCCCCCTGTATATTTGCTGTGTTTCTTTCAATGCTGATAGTCTAGTGAGAAATTTTAATCTCAGTAGGTAAAGGAGAGTCTCAAATCTGAAATTTTGCAAACTGCATGTATATTGTTCTAGGATAGAAAAAGTACTTAGAGTACTTTTTCAGAGTTAAGTATCTTTCATCAGTAATTTATTGTTAGACTTGGTTGAATCCTTAGAGTGATATTCTTGGCTCCCTGTCCGTTTATTTCCTCTCTCACCATGGTCTCCTACATCTGATGTGGGCTTCAGAAAGATTTACTGCCTACATGGCCTAGTGGTATATGTCCACCTGGTGGTAGAACCAACAGACTTATCTAGTTAAAGATGCTGTTAGTCTTCCTGTACATACTCACTTGGAGGATAATAGACAGTGGACATCCACCTCATGGCTTGGTTCTCAGAACCAAACCAATCCTGAGTTTGCTCTTGAACTGGTTCTAACTAGTGACCTAGCTGAACTCTTAGGACACTAATAAAGCCCTAAAGAAATGGTGTGTACTAAATTGGGCCACATCTGGCCTGATTTTATTGCCTGATTAGCGACTGAAAATGCATGCAATTTTTATGCTTAAATGTATCACTATGAATGCTTCATTTACTCTTCTGCACTTTTTAAATATATAGTGAACACTTATTAATTGGAAGATTTAATGGCAATGAAATGAGAAGTAAGATTAAAAAGTGAGATTTTCCATATTTTTTGAGAACATCCTTAAAGAGTGCTATGTACAGTTTTATAAGATCACAATTATGAAGTCCAAGTTTTCTGGTGTAAGTTCTCAGATGGTGCCAAAACATCTTCTACAGATAAAAATAAAGATCACTCATGATTAAGTCTATTAAAGTTCCAGACTTACAGAAATTACATGTAAGCTTTTAGAGTTTTCTTCATTGAAATGCAAATCTTATCTATCTTTCCAGTATAATAGATTACACCATGTTTTTTTATCTAATCCATACATCTTAACATCCTTTTATTAATTTTTCTGTAAATACCTAACTCCCCAAATGCTCTTTAACAGTTTTTACCATGATACTTGTTCCTTTGATATGTTGATAGTTTTTGATGTGTGTTTATTTCATACTTGCATAAGAGGATTTTTCAAACTTCTTGAAAATAACATTTTATACTATCTTCCCTGTTATTCTAGAGCACAGAGACTCTTTAGTTTTTTATATATTAATTTTGACTAATTTCTCTTTAGTGTCAGACACTGTTCTAAACACTGATGCCATCCTAAAGATCATCATAGTATAGTTGGGGAGTTTATACTGTCATGTTCTAGGGTTTCTAATGGAATTACTGATAACATTCTGGGGAACCCAGGCAAAGCACTAGACTCTGACTGGAATGTTGGGATCAGAAATGCTTCAAAAGAGAGGCAGCATTTGGTATAACTTTTAAGGACAGAGAAGGATTTAATTAATAAAATTAAGGAGGTATGAGGGCAATAGGAAGCTGAGGACATTCTAGGGCAGAAAAAGTAAGAGCAAAGGACTGAAAGTATAGAAGTGTTTGGCACATATGCAATTTAGTTGAGAATATGGTATCAACAGAGTAGAGGGTGAGTGGAGTGGGGAAAGGCTATGAGGTTAAAAGCAAAGGCAGGGTATGGTTTGGTAAGGGTAGTTATTCTTTGTTAAGGAATTTGGTGTTATCATTTTGGCAGCAAGTGTTGGGAACATGAGGTTCAGCTGGCTTGTAGAAGAATTGTTGGTAAACAACTCTAAGAGGTCCAGCTGGCTTGTAATTAGCAAATTGCCTGACCGCATGACTAAACTATTCGGCCACTCATTTGTTACAATTGGAGAAAGGTGTTAGCATTGTACCCTATTGGCTATTGTAATGGATAAATAGAGTAGCAGCTAGTCAGGTAAGGGAAGCAGCCAAAGAGAAAGCATAGAACCAGAGGAGAAGTAGCCAAAGAAGAGAGAGCGGCCCAAGAAGCAAGCAGCCAAAGGAAAAGCAGCCAAAGAAGGAGCAGCCAAAGGAGAAGCAGTAGCCAGAGAAGAGCAAGAAAGCAAGCAGCCGCATCCTGAAGGAAGAGAGCACAGAAGCAGTCAGAAGAAGCCGCAGCAGCAACAGCAGCAGCAGCAGCAGCAGCAGCAGAGATGTCAGAAAGATCAGCAGCGGTAGAAGATGCAGGTCCCGTGTTCCAGCCGCCGGCATTCGCCCCCTTGTTCCTGGCTCCCCAACCCTTCCTAACTCAGCCCCTTGGAGGACGACCCGACGTCATTCTACCCGTTCCTCGCTCTGGAGTGCAGTGGGGAGCGACTCCTTTCACCATCCCTATCCTAACTAGGCCCCTCGGAGGATGGCTCAGGCTTGCTGAGTCACCCTGCCCATTCCTCGCTGTGGAGTGCAGCAGGGAGCGACTCCTCACCCCATCCCCGGCCTAACTCCGGCCCCTCGGAGGACGGCTCGCAAGGTCGTTCTGCCCGCTCCTTGCACAGGAACGCTGCGTGGAGCGACTCCTCTTCCCCGGTCCCCAGCCCTGTCTTGTCGGCGCCCGGTTCCCAGTGTCCTGCTGGCCCCCCGGGGAACGGCTAAGGTCCGCCAAGGCCGTTCCACCCGCTCCCCGCTCCAGAACCCAGGGGGGAGCAACAGCAAGAATCTACAGAATGTTTTAAAACAGTTTTATCTGTGTCAATATCTGCATTTGAAGACTAGACTTTTGGAGAGCAAAAAATATTTCTTAAAAAATTCAAGTTGAAATTAAGGACCATATCAGAAATGCTCTAAGAAAATAATTTGCAGATTCATCATGAAGATGGATTCTATAAGAGTTGATGAGGTGCACATTCAAAAGATGAGCTAATGTAGCTTTATTGCTTGGTGGTATTCCGGGTGGATGGTCTTGGGTAACAGTTACTCAAAGGAGGGAAGACAGAATTAACATTGATCTAGTAAAGGAAGTGAGTGAAAAAATCATATAGGAAATAAATTCAGCTAGATAATATGACTAGGGAGAATATGTGCCCATCTACAAGTTATAGTTACTTTAAGATATTGAATTTAACATAAAGATAGAGTGAATGCAGAATATACTTTGGAGCTAAGCAGACTCAGTTTACATTTTAGCTTGCTGTGAACTATACAAAATAATTGTCTTATATTAAATTTCTGAATTTTAGATTCCTTGTCCTATTTTGGCCAATGTTGTAAGGCTAAAAGAGACTGATAGAGCATCCTTGACAGAGGAGAATTTAAGAGATGAAAATTCCCTTATTGTTTTAGGAAAATTAAATTTTTGATGCTACCTCTTATGTAAACCAAATCAAATGAACATTTGCTCACTTCTAACTTATGTGTAGTTATTCATTCTTTCACATGTTTAATCTTCAAATTAAGTTTATTTGTCCAAGTCTTGATAATTACCATTTCATTCCTTATTGCATCCAGCATAGCTTCTCTGCATTACGATTGTTTATTATTTTGTGAGATGTGTGTAAAAAGCTTTATTTTCCTCTTACTTATAGTTATTTTTAATTTAAAATAATGCAAATTTGTTTTAATAATTAAGCCTATAAATACTGAAGAATAAAATCAACAATCTCCTTCTAGTCATTTCCATTTCATCAACCATGAAGTGAGTAACTAATATTAAGAGTTCGCTATGCAGGGGCTGGAGCGGTGGCTCAGCGGTTTCGGTGCTTGCCTGTCAAGCACTAGGACCCGGGTTCAAACCCCAGCACCATGTACACAACTGAGTGTTGGAGCAACTAAGGCCATGTGAAAAATAAAAAATAAAGTTATTTCTCTCTTTCTCTGTCTCTTTCACTGTCCCTCTCTCTTAAAAAAAAGTTTGCTATGCATATTTTTACTCTCTGTGATTCAAAAATTATATTCAAAATAAATTCATAAGTTTACTTAAAATAGTCACACATGTAAATAAAATATTATTTTGTTCCAAATATAAGATTGTTTTATGCTTATAGATCTCTTACTATTATTCAGAATAACATATTATGGATATCCCTTCAGCCATTACATTTGATATTATGATGTATGCTATGTTTGGATGTGGAATATCCATCAAAAGTTCATGTATTGGGGGGACCAGAAGATGATGAGCTGCAGGAAGCCTTCATTAAGATTATTTTTAATTATTCTGTTTTTATTTTTGATTTTTTACATATTCTTGACAGGCAACTGGATAAATTTTCATGGACATATAAAAATACTAGGTGTTTGTATATGTGTGTGTATGCTTGTTTTTAATTTTGTTGTTTGGTTTTGTTTTGTTGGGTTTTTTAAGTTGTCTTTCCCTGTCTTTTATTTTCTCTTCTTTTTTTCCCATCAGTTCCTTCTCTCTCTACTCCCTTCATCTCTGACCATTTTATTCAATATTAATGTCTATCTTTATCTTGCCTGCTGAAAGGTGGGATTTTGTTCAGTTCATTTAGTATTTGAATTGTATTGTGCCCCATCAGCAAAAATTTTCCTGTGCTTGCTTCTAACATTGTTTATGCAATCACCCAAATCCTATTGATATCTCTTGTACCTTTCATCTATTTCCTTTTCCTCTGTCTCTTCCTCGTTCGGTTATTTTTTCTTTTCTTTCTTCTTCTTCAGGAAATCCTTCACCTTCACTCAGGCAACACAATCTCTTCTCTAATTTTCTCTTACATTCCCTTCTGTCCCAGACTTCTAATTAGTTTATACCATTTGCTCCCCATCATTATTAATGATGTGTAAACATTATTGCCATGAATACCAAACTCATTGTATGTTTTGAAGTCTGACATAGGTGATAAATACTATTGTCACCAAAAGTAATGAATAATACTAACATCAGTTTCATAGGCAGAATTTAACATTGTGATATAGTCAGTACTAAATAATCAATTTAATACTGTTTATTATATGCATTGGTCATTCATATTGATGATCTTCTTCTAGCTCATGAGGAGCTGAAAATCTTAACGGACATTAACAGATCACAGGTTAGGAATTTGACTTCTGAACTCAACTTTCCTGACATCACCATAACTCAAGTAAGAGACATGACAAAACCCCCAATCCAACAGCAAAGACCCACAAAGAAGCAACCAGATAGAGATATCAAGCCAAGAATTTACTTCAACTTAAATAGTGCAAAGAAGACTGAGCAGACCCCCACCCCACACCTATGCATGCCCAGAATTCCAGTCCCTCCACAACAGGTGCACTGGACTCCTCCAAGGATCTCACACAAAAACACCACCCAGCTATAACGCACATCTGCCAGGTAAAGATTTATTGAGCTCTTCCCAAAATCCCAGATCCCAGCACAGCACATAGGTCTGTCTGTTCTGGCCTGCCCCACACCTCTGACACCCTAGCAACAAGTGACACATTCTGCTTAGCTTCAGCAATGCAGTGAGCTGTCCAGATACTCCACCAGGTGCCAATTCTGATTCCTGTATCCTAGACCCAAAAGGCTCCAGGCAGAAATAGCTTTCTGGAAGAAAGTGGTAATTAGAGAAGTGGTGTCTGTCCCAACCCTTGACATATAAGGAAGAAGTACCCAGAGACTTGTCTTGTTTCCACACAGGGAAAACCAATTGAAAGATCCATAAGAAGCTCTTCAAAGAAGAAGAATCAAACTAGAGGAGATTCACCCCAAACCCACAACACCCCTAGTAAGGAGTCCACGACCAGGGAGAGGGATGAAAATCTAGAACAAATTATCAATGATATTATAATTGAAAGGAACAATGAATAAAAAGAAGAGTTATTGAAGGGAATAAGTGAAAAAACTCAAAAGTTGAGAGACTCTATTATCAAAGAAATAGACACATTCAAAAAGGAAGTAACAGCTAAAATTTGCAGTCAATGACATGAGAGGAACCATGGCAGAATTTAATAATAGACTAACTTTTATAGAAAATAGAGCCTCAGCTATTGAAGAAAGAACTTCTGACAATGAGAACAAGCTGAGCAAGCTTGAGTGCACAGATGGCCAAAAAAAATTTAAAAATGTTGTCTGGGATAAAATGAGAAGAAGTAATATAAGAGTAATTGGGATATAGGAAGAAATCAAAACACAAATGGTATAAGGAATGTTCTCAAGAAAAAAGTTAAAAAAAATTTCCCATATAAAAATAGAGTCAGATATGCTCATTCAGGAAGCTACAGGACATCCAAATGAGGCCTAATCAGATGAGAAACTCACCAAGACACATCATATTCAAAATGTACAAAAGGGATATGAAGGAAAGAATATTAAAACCTGCAAGGAAGAAACACCAAATCACATTCAATGGCAAACCAATAAGAATCACATCTGACTTTTCAGCTTAGCCTCTGGAAGCAAAAAGATCATGGAAGGAAATATTTCAACAACTGAATAACCACAACATGCATCCAAGAATACTATACCTAAGAAAACTCAGCTTCAAATTTGAGGGGGAAATAAAAACTTTTCATGATAAGATGAAACTGGCAGCATTCCAGAACAGAAAATCAGTTTTTACAAAGAATCCTCAAAGATAAACTCCGGATAGAAGAACAAGCAAAAACTACTCAAAACTCATAAACAGAGGAAATTCAATAAAGTTATGTCCTATCAATACCCACCAAGAGAACACAGAACTTAGTAATAATATGCAATGACTATGAATCACAACCACACTTCTATTCCAACACTGAATATGAATGGTCTCAATATACCAATCAAATGACACAGATTACCAGATTGGATAAAAACACAAAATCCAACAATATGCTGCTTACAAGAGACCCACCTAACAGCCAATGACATCCACAATTAAAGGGTGAAAAGATGGAAAAAAATCCACCATGCATGTGGTGTTATATCCGACTAAGTAGATTTCAAATATAAACTAATCAGAAGAGGTAAAGAAGGGTACTATACAGTAGTAAAGATACACTAAAATAGGAAGATATAACCATAGTAATTATATACTCTCCAAATAACAATGCTCCCAACTGTGATAAATTACTCCATGACGTAAAACCACTTATGGACCTCAACACAATAATACTAGGAGACTTCAACTATGTCACCAATAGATCATCAGAACAAAAAAATCAATAAAGAAATATCCAGCCTAAAAAACTCCATAAATCAAATGGACTTAACAGAAATATATAGAATATTCCACCCCAAATCAACAAAATACACCTTCTTCTATGCAGCACATGGATCCTTCTCCAAAAATAGATCATATTCTGATTCACAAAGGAAATCTCATCAAATATAAAAAAATAGATATTAGTCCATGTATCCTATCAGAATATAATGCCATGACCCTAGCAATTAACAGAAAAAATCATAACATAAACATACATATACATGGAGATAAAATAATACCCTATTAAATGAAGAATGGATCCAAGAAGACATGAGAGTTGAAACCAAAAAGTCTTGGAAGAGAATGATAATGAAGCCAAAACATATTGAAACTTCTGGAACAGCATGAAAGCATCCCTAAGGGGAAAATTTATAGCACTGAGTGCCCACATTAAAAATGAAGAGAGATACCAAATAAATAGGCTTATGCTCCACCTCAAAGCAGTACAAAAGGAAGAATAATCTAACCTCAAAGCCAGCAGAAAAAAAGAAATATTCAAGATCAGAGCTGAAATCAATGAAATTGAGAACAACAACAAAACAATGAAAAGAATCAATGAAATGAAGAACTGGTAATTTGAAAAAATAAATAAAATTGATAGACCTCCTAGCCAGTCTCGCTAAAAGGAGAGGAATGAAGCAAATCAATAAAAAAGAAAAGAAATGATCACCACTGACACATGGAAATCCACCAAATTATAAAATCATATTTTGAAAAACTATACGTCTCTAAATTAGATAATCTGGAAGACATAGAAAAATTTCTAGACACATACAACATCCATAAACTGAGGCAGAATGATATAATAATCCTAAACAGCCCAATATCAGGCACTAAAATTCATACAGCAATTAAAAGCCTACTAAAGAAGAAAAGCCCAGGACCTGATGGTTTCCCTGCTGAGCTTCATCACACCTATGAGGAAGAGCTAACGCTTCTCCTTATTAAGCTATTCCAAGAAATTGAAAAGGAGGGAACTCTCCCAAACACTTTTTATGAGGCAACCATAACTCTGATCCCAAAACTCAAAGAAGTCACATTTAAAAAAAAAGAAAACTACAGAACAATATCCCTAATGAACACTGATGCAAAAATCCTTAATAAGGTTCTAGAAAACCACATTCAAAAACACATCAAGAATATAGTTCATTATGATCAAGTGGGCTTCATTCCAGGTGTGCAAGGCTGGTTCAGTATATGCAAATCATTAACGAAATTCATCACTTAAACAAAATTAAGGACAAAAACCATATGATCATCTCAATTGATGCAGAAAAGACATTTGATAAAATTCAGCACCCATTTATGCTCAAAACTCTAGAGAAGATAGGGATCAAAGGAACTTATCCAAACTATGTAAAGGCCATATATGTCAAACCCTCAGCTAGTATAACACTAAATGGAGAAGAGCTGAAATTATTTCCCGTAAACTCAAGAACAAGACAAGGCTGTCCACTCTTACCACTTTTATTCAATATAGTTCTTGAGACCCTGGCCAGAGCAATGAGGCAAGAGAAGGAAATCAAAGGGTTAAGAATAGGAAGAGAGGAATTCAAACAATCCTTTCTTGCTGACAATATGATCCTATATCTAGAAGATTAAAAAAAAATCTCCACCAGACAACTGCTTGAACTTATAAAGAGATTTAGCAAAGTAGCAGGCTACAAGATCAATACCCATCAAAATACTAATGTCATTCTTTACAGATATAGAAAAAGCAATTCTCAAATTCATTTGGAACAATAAGAAACCCAATATAGGCAAAACATTACTAAGCAAGAAAGTCGAAACAGGTGGTTTTGCTATACCAGATCTAAAACTATACTATGGTAACAAAAACAGCATGGTTCTGGTATTAAAATAGGAATGAAAACCAATGCAAGAGAACACTGGAACAAATCCAAAAATCTTTAAACATCTGATCTTTGACAAAGTGGGTCAAAATATAACATGGAGGAATAACAGCCTATTAATAAATGGTGGTGAGAAACTAAACAACCACTTGCAGAAAGTTAAAATGGTATTTATATCTCTCACCTTGCACAAATATCAAATCAAAATGGATCAAGGAACTAGAAATTAAACCAGCTACCATACAACTGCTGGAAGAAAATTTAGGGCCAACACTCCAGCATTTGGGAGTAGGCAAAGACTTTCTCAACAAGACTTCTAAAGTGAAAGAATCAAAGTCAAAAATCAATGAGTGAGATGCCATTAAGCTAAAAAGCTTTTGCACAGCTAAGGAAATTGTCAAAATTGTTAAGAGACTACCTACAGAATGGAAGATAATCATACACTGTGATTCTTCTGACAGGGTACTAATACCCAGAATTTACGAAGTACTCAAAAAAACTTAATATCAAAAACACAAACAACCTAATCAATAAATGGGCCAAAGAGCTAAATAGAAACTTATCATCAACTGAGCAATTTGAGCAAGCCAATGAATACATGAGAAAGTATTCTAAATCACTAGCAATCAGAGAAATGCAAATCAAAACTACATTAGGATTTCACCTCACTCCAGTCAAATTGGAAAAAAATGAAGAATATAAACAATAACATGCTGGAGCGTTTGTGGGTAGATAGGAACACTAAAACACTGTTGGTGGAACTGCAGACTGGTACAGCCACTCTGGAAAGCAATATGGAGAATCCTCAAAAAACTAGGTATGGACCCACCATATGATCCAGCTATCCCTCTTCTGGGTATTTTTCCAGAGGAGAATCAGCACATTACAGTGATACAGCAAAATCTATGTTCATATCAGCTCAACTTACAATAGCTAAATTATGCCCCTCATGGGATGAATGGATCCAAAAACTGTGGAGTTCTACTCAGCAATTAGAAACAATGAAATTGCAGCCTTTGAAGGTAAATGGATGGCAATGGAAGAAATCACGATGAGCAAAGTTAGCCAAACCCAAAGAATCAACAATAGACTGTTTTCACTCATTTATGGAGGCTGGAGCTAAATCCAGGCCTGTGTGAAAGGTTGTCAATTGCATGTATTAGGCCAAACAAAGGTGTAGTAACACATAAACTAGAACAATCATAGGTATATATCAGTGAGGAGGGGGGAGGGGACAAGCGAGGAAGGGGAGAGGGAGGGAGAATAGTGAGGGAACTACGGGGTAATTCTGATTTAAGAATATATGCATATAATATTGTTACTTTATATGCATTTTTGTTTGTACAATAACTGGGTCCAAAACGTAACAATATCTAGAGATAGAGCTTTTGAGAAGTCATGGATCATGACATCTGTAATCTCAACAGTGGATTAATCCACTTGTTGCATTAATAATTTGAATGGATACTTGGAGGATTTAGAAACTGTAGGCAAGTGGGACATGGTTAGTGGAATTAGGTCACTGGGAGTTTCTCTTGTGGAACATAACTTGTCTCTGTGTTTCCTGACTATCATAAAGTCAGAAGTTTTCCTCCATTACACCTTTCTTCTATGAGGTTCTGTCTCACCTCAAGCTCACAGTAATGGATCCAGTCAGCTATGGACTGAAACCTCTGAAACTATTAGCAAAAATAAATTTTTCTTTCTCTAAGTTGTTTTCTCCTGGTGTTTGTCATAGCAATACAAAGCTACCTAATGAAGAGTAGTGTGATTCAATTTCTAACCTCAAAAGTCTTCTGATCTAGTTGGATATCATGAAGGAAATCCTCAACTAACATGGCATAGATGAATGAGAAACTTGTAATTTATCTTTGACTGTTGTCAGATAATCTGTGAAATTAGCTGTTGGAGAGGAGGCATGAACTCCTGAACAGAATTCTTGGACATATATTTTTAAGCTCCTGGTCTATAATGGGAATCTGAGAGAACAAAGAAATGTACAATGGTTGTATGCTTAGGATTTAGTATCAGATTCAGTAATACTTGAGATAATTTTTTATACTCTCAGGGGTTGAAGTAAGCAAATACAGATGCTGGAACATGCTACGGAAGACTAGTAATAAGTGAGACAAAATCAAATCTAAGCTTTTATTTACTTCCTTATTACTCTCTGTATTATTATGTAGGTCCCAACACTTGTGATGCCAAGTTCTAAGTTAATATGTATTGTTAATAAACGTTAAATACATAAAATTTTGGTTCCAAAATCAAAATTTAGAAAAAAATAAAAAGAAAGGTTGGTTAATATGGAGAAGATTCAAACTCATATGTGACTTCAGTAGGATACATTTTTAAATATTTTTTCCTTTAACAGAAGAAAATAAATTTCACAGAGATCCTATGAACATTTGGTGACTCACAAGTATTTTCTGATTACAAGGCAATACTTCATGTATCTAGGTTGTTATAGATGAATTCTAGTTGACTTGAAATTGATTAAAAAATATTTGGGATCACATTTGAAAAACTGGAGTTTTCATTTTAACAATCCACATATTTAGTTTCTCTTGAAAACTCTAGAAATCTGGCAATGCAGAACTTCTATTTCCACATGTCAGAAACTGACTAGTCTTACATCCACTCCATTTAAATGTAGCCTATGCTACCTCAAGAAGCCCACTTTTTACTTTATACTGAATCATCTATGAAAACATTTCATTTTTTGAGCATGTCTGCTTCATAAAGGTGAATAATGATGCTGCTGTGAGTTTTCAATTAGTAGTTAGTATCTTTCTTTTCTTTTATCTTTGATGCCTTTGAGTAATTTTTTATACTCTTTATCACCTAAGAAGCAGATACATTTTAAGTTGTCAAATACAATGCAATCAAATGAGAATTAGAAGGGAAGTACAAGAGAAGGAATAGTGGTGGAAGACAGATGCAAAAATATAAAAATGTAAGTTTTTTTTCCAAATTTGTTCTAGAGGTACAGTTTGCAAAAAAAAGCAAATGTGCTGATTTTCCAAATGTGCAGATTTTCAGTGTTATATATTGATGAGTTTTAAAAATGCATTCCTGTAATTATGAACCCTATTAAGATACGGAACATTCTGTCACCAATGGCTCCCTTACAGGCTTTACCACTCATTTCACACCTACTATAACCCTAATTCTTCCCAAGAAAACAAAATTTTTATTTCTTTCACCATATACTAATTTTTTTTCTGTTCTAAAGCCCTCATAAAAATGGAATTATACAAATGCAGTCTTCTGGGTCTAGCATCTTTCATTCAGATAGTATTTTGAGATCCATCTGACTCATTGTATGTACTACTAGTTAGTTTCTTTTCATTGCACAGTTATATTGCAAATTGCTTGTGGTTGTTTCTAGCCTGGGAATTTTATGAATTAGGTTGGTAGAAAAATTCTAGTAAAATTCATTTTATGAACATATGTTTTCATTTTCTTTGGGTAAATGCATAGAAGTGTAAGTTTTTTATTAGAAGGGATGTATGCTTAATGTTTCAAGAAATAGACAAGCTGTCTTTCAAAATTGCTTTCTCATTTCACATCCCCCACCAACAATATGTGACAGTTCCAATTATTCAACTTTCTAACTAACATATGGTGTTAGATTTTTAATATCATTCAATCTAAAATCTGTTACAATACTGCGTTATGGTCTTAATTTTTTCCTGATGATTAACAGAGCATAATATTTGTAATATGTTTATTGGTCTTGTGTTATCTTCCTGTTGAACTGCTCACTGAGCACTTTTACCCTTTTATTTAAAACTTGGTTGTGTGTATTGTTATTAATGTGATTTACCATCTCTTTATGTGTACTGGATCATCATGTCAAGTTATTTATTACTTTATATTATATTGTCTCTTGAATAAATTTCAGTATTCATTTAAAGGTATAGATTTAGTTATATAAAATATATTCTATAATTCTGTTTTAGCTATTCATTTTACTGTCTGTTCATGATCAGAAAATTTTAGCTTTGATGAAGTCTATCTTATGATTTTTTTTCCTGTTGAGAATTATACTTTCTCTGTCTTATACAGGACATTTTGGCTACCAATTATCTGTAATCAGAAGTTATCACTGTTTTGTTCATCCAGTCACCTCTCTGATTCTCTTTCAGGTCCTCTTCCATGTGTGGACACTTGTGAGAACACTGGACTCGCCCAGATAATGCAAGGTAATCTACCTACTGTGTCTCCCTAGTGTATTCACAATTTTTTTTATATGGATCCCTTTTGGAATTTTGCTTTCTGGCTCCAAGGATCATTTCTTAACTTCTAGAGAATCCACTTCAGTAGTCATTTGCTAGAGAATATTGTCTCAACATATTTTAAGGACATTAGTTAACTGTTCATTATTTTTGTTGTTAACCAATATTCAGAATAGGTACTGGGTTATCTTCTATTTATAACCTTTTCAAGATTATTTTTCCAAAGAAGCATTGTAGTGATTTTTTTTTTCATCACTGTGACCGGAAGAGCTGACAAGAACGAGTAAAGGAGGAAAAGTTTATTTTGACTCATGGTTTCAGAGGACTCACTCTATATCCAGCCAACTCCATAGTTCTGGATTCGAGGTGTGGCAGAACATCATGGCAGATGGGCATGGTAGAGGACAACAGCTCAAGATATGACCACCAGTAATCAGGGAGGGACCTCTGCTCACCAGGGACAAACTATGAGCACAAAGAGCTTTTGGGGAATCCTCATACCTAAACCATAACCAATGATCAAAGCATTTCCTGTTTCTTTGAAACATAAAGTATATCATTCCTTTCATTATAAATTCTAGAACTGATAAAATTCTGATGTATAACTCAGCAAATGCAAAAGAAAATTGTGGGATTCTTTTGTGGGTTTTTTTTTTTTTTTGTCGGGAGGCAAATATTCTTAACATAATTTATGTAAAGATGTCAGAGGAAAGGAGGGAGCTGAAACACCAAACCTTGGTTCTTATGTTCTGATGAAAGAAAATTGGAAGTCAGTCATCAAAAATGGTTCAAGAGAATTGTATTATAAGTAAAAGAGAGGTGAAAGAAAGTAAATGAAAAGTAAGTCTCAACAGAGAGAGAGAATGGTCCGTCTCTGAGCAGAAGGTGACAAAGGAGACAACACTGTCTCTAAATTTATTATTGCTTTATGATTGGTTTGAAATTGGGATACGCTTCCAGCAGCCTTCGCCAATCAGGTGTTCAACTCCTCCTTCACATTGGATTTGATTGTGAAGTTTTTAACCTGAATTGGTCCTCTCCAGAGTTATCATGGTGGCCATCCTATTTAGGGGAGCTTCATCTACAAGTCCATTCCATGTTAATGTGGGCATTTTGGTCAACAGTGGTCAAAAGTTACCTCAGTGTGCCTACACTATTGTGGAATATCCCCTTCTGAGCTAGTAGGAGACACCTGGTGCCAGTAGCTTTTAGTTTCATCTCAACTTTTATAGGTCCTGTAGTCCCATATATCCTCTGTTCTTAAGGCATTCCTCTCCCCATTATCTCTTTTGCTTTTGTTTATCCTCAATGTTTGTATACTAATGTTTTTCCACTGCTCATCTTCTACAAATTATTTACTCATCTGCCTTGGCAGTAGATTAAAGGAAACTTCAAGAGTAAGCCTGTTACCTTGTCAAGCATTTCACTGCTCATTGCTAGCTACTGCCTAGCAAAGATGAAAGAAGCATTATTTAGGATCTGTTCATGTAGGACTACCAAGATTATTCTCTCGCCATTTGTGATAGGAATCATTTACTCATTGTGAACAGTCTTTTTTTTTTTTAATAAGAAAGAGGGACAGTGTGTGTGAGAGAGATAGAAAGAATCCATTTTATTTAGTTTTTAGTCCGGGTTTTGTTGCTCCAACATATATGTGTGTATGTATGTGGTGTTGGAGTTCGAACCTGGGTACTTGCACATTCCAGGCAAATGCCTTAACAACTGAGCCACCATTCCAGCCTCTGTGAACAGTTTTGAAAATTCATAAAAATGAATAAAATAATATAAGAATATTGGGATACAAACATATTATCACCTTGATGTGTTTCCTTCTACATATGTAGAGGACGAAACAACAATATACTGCGGCTTATAGTTTTTTATTGGTATTATATAGAGAAAATTAATGTATTCATTAGAAATCCATTATAAATACCTTTAGGGCCAAATTGTATTTTATATAACATACTATGAATGTATCTTAGTTTATCTTCTTTTAAATTAGTAATAAATCAGTAAATTAAGGAAAGGTTCATACATTTTTGGCAAGATCTAACTACTTCTCCTTATATCCAAAGATATGACTGGAAGTCATGTTCACAAAATAGCAATTTGAGGACACAAAGACTTAAAGGGTAACATTTGTTCTTTAAGGTCACAGTAATCCTGTATCTGATAATAAAAGGAACTGGATCCTCTTTACTGTATTTGATCATCATACACCCCAGGTACAATTTCTGTAAGCAAGCGTCAATCAGAGTCTATTGATCTGATAGCACAAAGGAACATACCTGAAAGTGCTTCCTTTAAAATGGAGAGTCATTAGAATGTTGTGGTCCCTATTTAAGGCCCTCAGAAACTCCATAAGGCACTTGAGACAAGAAAGTGACCCAATTGTTCACAGTGTGAAAAGTAGTAGTCAGAATGGGACCCGCAGCAATTGTCACTCTTAAATGCTGTGACATCTTCCATGCACTATTCTCAGACCTTGCACAGCCTGATGAGCAACTGAAAACTACGTGCTTAGAAACCATTTGACATGGGACGAACAGGAGACCGATAACCAGCAACTAAAGTGAACAGTTCAGACAACACTATAATATTTTTTCTTCTCTATGATCACTCTGCACTTCTCCCTTCACAAAATAATCACAATCCCACAAAATTTAGCCACGAGAATTCAAAGGGAAATAATGTTTTGTATGCTTTTGTTTCTTTTCAGAAAAAGAAAGTATAATCAATTTCAACACATACATGTAAGAATCTTTCTTCCATAGTGATTTCAAAGAAATATTATTCTAAATCAGATGATTTTATTAAAATTTGGGAGTATTGAATTATTTTTCCATTGACCAGGATGATAAAATCATGGTTTATGAAATTCTATGCCTGGGAGAGCAAAAAGAAAACATTTGCTCTCAACTATAATAAAATTCACATTTGTGAATCCCAGTTTTCACATTAAAGAGTTTTGTGTCTCTTTATTTGGAAACTACTTACATCAATTCATTTCCACACAAACATCACATTGAGCCAGTCAAATGTAAAATCAGTTTACAAGACCTCACTCAAGCAAGGAGTATTTGATTCCCATTTTTCCTGAAGATGTTTCTTAATGATTGTAGTCAGACAAACTGCTCTTGACATTGCTTCATGAGAGATTTTCTTCAATCTTTCTTAACGAAGTGAACTGCTAACTTATTTTGTGCCCATTTTGATCAGTGTTGTCACAGACTTTGAAAAAGTTTTATCTTATTTAATCACCAGAACAATGTTATCAGCAATAACAATAAGAATTCACTAAACACTGATTGTATGCAAGACACTGTGCAAGTAATCATTTTATCATATTTTTCCTAACAAGAAAACCTAGGTTCTGAAACCCAGGGCGCTGATATGTTGTCAGATTTAGACTCTTATTCTGGAGACTTTGTCTGTTAACTCCATAAAGCAAGACGGAGAAGTAAAAACGTGATAAACAAGTCAGCAATAAAATTATATAATTTCAAGACCTAACATTGAAAAAAGATAAAAATAGGAGAAAGTAGTATCCTTAGCTTTCATAATTTATCTTAAGCTGTACCTCTTTATTACATCCCTATCAACAAAATTATTTTTAGCACTCTCTAATGCAGGTGAATCTCTGGCTCTTGGTGAGCATTTTGAGTGAAACACTTTCTATCTCCAGAGAATCACATCACTTTTTCTGAAGTCTCTTTGGACAATTCCAGATCCAAGTGTAAGAACTTAGTTGAAAAGTAGACTGTGGAAATAATGCACAATAATGATTATGAAGTAAGGTTAATTGAATGTTGGAGGTGGGAGCTTAAGTTATTGTTTCCCTAAATTCATAGTTAAAATACTCGCTGGAAGCTCAAATTGAAGGCAATATCTGCTCATTTTTGCCATTTCTAGCATGACAGGTGGCATTCCCTCTTTGTGGATTATGAGGCCAGACAAGAGTAACTTTAAGAATTTCTGAGTACTGTCCTTTTATTTTGAGTCTACTCATACAAGTGTAACTCTGTGGAAAAGCAATGAATCGCCATCATCACTATTAAATTTAGATCATTGTTATTATTACTATCATCATCTCTATCATCATCATCCTCATTAACAGCCATCTCCATAATAAAATGTTATTCCATGTGAAATAATGATACATGATTTCAGCCATTACCTAATACTAAATTCTCAATTTGTGGGTGTTACTATATTTATTTATAGTGTGAGGACAGTGAACTATAGAGAAGTTAAGCAACTAATTTAAAATCACACAGGTAGTAAATATGTAATTTTTTTTTTTACAAAAGACTATAATATTTCCGTTGTGCCTTCTTATTCCAAGTCACGTTAGGCAGAAATTTCCCACTTTAACTGTCCTTTCAAGGCCTAACTGCCTTTTGGGAGATACTAGAGCATACCCTATATGTGACCTTCTGAAGCATGCTGCCACTTCTGAGCTAATTACCCCTTGGAAGAACATGGGAAGAACAGTAGGGGGTGCACTTATTTGAAGATATGTAGTTAAAGACAGTCTTTTTTAAATTTTTTTTATTTTTGAACAACCATACAAGTTTTTAACAAAATAATATAAAATGTGTATAGATTCTGGATATTACAATTACCCCCAGGAATGCCTCCCCAATTACCCACCCTTTTCCCTCTCTTCCCCTTCCAACAATATCTCTAAAAAAGGATTATGTTGTATAGCATTACATCTTATCTGGATTTAACACATGATAATAGACCAACTTTATCACTGGCCAGGGTCTAGTCCCAACCTCCACAGATGAGTGGAGACAATCTACCTTTAGTTCTCTGGGTTAAGCTGATTTTACTCAGCATAATTTCTTCTATAGCCATCCATTTACCTTCAAAGGCTGCAATATCATTGTTTCTAATTGCTGTGTAAAATTCCATGGTATAAATGTATCACAGTTTTTGGATCCATTCATCCAGTGAGGGACATCTGGGTTGTTTCTATAGTCTAGCAATAGTAAATTGAGCTGCTATGAACATAGATATTGCTGTGTCATTATAATGTGCTGATTCTAAATCCCCTAGAAAGATTCCCAGTAGTGGAATAGCAAGGTTGTATGGTGGGCTTATCCCTAGTTTTTTGAGTATTCTCCACACTGCTTTCCAGAGGGGCTGTACCAGTCTGCAGCTCCACCAACAGTGTGGAGCCCCTCCAGCATCTATTATTGTTTATTCTCTTCATCTTTGCCATTCTGACTGGCTTAAGGTGATATCTTAATGTGGTTTTCATTTGCATTTCTCTGATTACTAGAGATTTAGAGCACTTTCTCATGTATTCATTGGCTTGATCAACGTCCTCTGGTGAGAAGTTTCGATTTAGCTCTTTGGCCCATTTATTAATTGGGCTGTTAGTGTTTTGGTAGTTGACATTTTTGAGGATTTTGTAGATTCTGGATATGAGACCCTTGTCAGAGGAATCATAGCCCATGATTCTCTCCATTTCCGTAGGAAATCTCTTGACACTTTTGATTGTTTCCTTGGCAATACAAAAGCTTTTTAGCTTTATGGCATCCCATTCACTGATTTTTGTCTTTACTTTCTTCACTTTTGGAGACACATTGAGAAAGTCTTTGCCTACTCCTAAATGCTGAAGTGTTGGACGTAATTTGTCTTCTATCAGTTGCAAGGTAGCTGGTTTAATACCTAGCTCCTTGATCCATTTTGATTTGATTCTTGTGCAAGGAGAAAGATATGGGTCTAATTTCAACTTTCTGCAAGTGGATGACCAATTTGTCCAGCACCATTTGTTGAAGAGGCTATCACTTTTCCATGTAATATTTTGTTCCCCTTTGTCAAAAATCAGATGTTTAAAGATTTGAGAGTTTGTTTCAGGGTCTTCTATTCTACTCCATTGGTCTTCTTTCCTATCTTGATACCAATACCATGCTGTTCTTTTACTACGGCTCTATAGTATAGTTTTAATTCTGGTATGGCGATACCGCCTGTTTCATCTTTCTTGCTTAGCAGTGTTTTGGCAATTCTTGGTTTCTTATTGTTCCAAATGAATTTGAGAATTACTTTTTCTATGTCTGTAAAGAACAACGTAGGTATCTTTATAGGGATAGCATTAAATCTATATAAAGCTTTCAGTAGAATGG
>PVKS010035408.1:0-20087 GCA_004027875.1 Aplodontia rufa
CTCTCTTTAAAACAAAAAAAAAGATTTATTTGAAATTTACTGATATTTGTTTTCCATGTATAGCTCATTAATTTTCTTTCCATTGTAGTCCATGTGTATTTAAAAATAATGTACATTCTCTACTTGTTTAGGTATAGTGTACTCTCAGTATAAGTTAGGCCTAGGTGTGCTTAGGTGTGGTTGATAATATTGTTCTAATACCCTGTAGCCTTTTTAAGTTTTTTATGTCTTTGTTCTAACATTTACTAAAAAGGAATCTATTACTGGGGGTTGGGGATTTAGCTCAGTGGCAGAGCGCTTGCCTAGCATGCGCAAGGCCCTGAGTTCGTTCCTCAGCCTTGAAAATAAATAAATAAATAAAAACTATTACTGGAGGGGCTGGCGCGGTGGCTTGCTTGATGGTTACGGCGCTTGCCTTGCATGCACGAGTACACGGGTTCAAACCCCAGCACCAACGTACACAACTAAGTGTTGGAGCAACCAAAGCCATGTGAAAAACTCAATAAAAGTAGATTCTCTCTGTCTCTCTCTCACTGTCCTTCTCTCTAAAAAAAGAAAAAGTCTATTACTGGATTTGTTATAACTTCTCCTTTTTTTTTTTTTTTAAGAGAGAGAGAGACTATGAGTGAGAGAAAGAGAGAATCAGATTTATTTAGTTTTTTTTTCATGTGATTTTCCTTGCTTGGACACTTCCTTGTATAAGTGGTGCTGGGGTTTGAACTTGCGTCCTTATACATGCCAGGCAAGCACTGTATCCTCTGAGCCAACACTCCAGTCCCTAATTTCTCCCTTTTAATTATGTAAGGGATTTTGCTTTTTGTCTTCGTTGTTTTTGCATCAGGGTGTGTGTTTGTGGTATTGGGGATTGAACTCAGGGCCTTGTGTACATGCTAGGCAAGTGCTCTACCACTGAGCTTCATTCCCAGTACTACTTCAAGTATTTTAAAGCTCAGTTATTAGGTGTGTATATACTTCAATTCCTCTAAAGACTTCCAGTCTCTATCCTCTTGTGTTTTTCTTTTCTTTTTTTTCTTTGTGGTTGATTTAAGAATTATAATATTCATCCTAAATTATCAAATCTGGCTATGCTCAATATTGTATCTCTTTACCTTCAATCTTAGAATCTTAAAACAGTATATTTTTATTTATGCCCCATTTATTTATGCTTTTATGATGTGATTTACATCTACATGTTATAACCCCATAATACTATTTTATAGTTTGGCGTTAATAGCAGTTAATCTTTTCAGTAATTTACAGGAAGGTGAAGAGCATATTTATTCACTGATCATTTCCAGTGGCTTTCCTTCATATATATTTGAGTTTACACTTGAAATCATTTCCCTTAGGCAAAAAGTCAGCCATCTTCATATCATCATTTCCCTGTATATAACCGGTCATTTTCTCTGGCTATTTTCTAGAATTTCTTCTTATATTTGCTTATGAACAATTTGATTACAGTTTGGTGTTTTTCTGCTAGCCTTCTAAGTTAGTATTTTTTTGTTTTTCCAGATTTGGAGAAGGTGTGGCCATTATGTCATCATAAATATTTTATTCTTCATCTCTCTTCCTTCTGGAACTCTAATTATATGTATACTGACTTTAACTTGATGTTCTCCCACAAGTTGCATGGGATATCTTTTTGTGTGGGTTTGGTTTTGTTTTTAATCTTTTTCTTACAGTTCTTCAGATAGATAATTTCTACAACCTGTCTTTGAATTAATTGTCCCTTTCTTTTGTCATTATTGTTTTCTGTTATGCTCACTCTGATAATTTTTAATTTCAGATATTATTTTCAATTGTAGAATTTCTATTTTTAGTATTTTGGCTATTTCCTCGTTTCATCATGACCATCTTTTCCTTTAAACTCTTTTTTTTTTTTTTTTTAAAGAGAGAGGGACAGTGAGAGAGACCGAGAAAGAGAGAAACAACTTTATTGAGTTTTTCACACGGCCTTAGTTGCTCCAACACTTAGTTGTGTACGTGGTGCTGGGGTTTGAACCTGGGTCCTCGTGCTTGCCAGGCAAGCGCCGAAACTGCTGAGCCACCGCTCCAGCCCTCCTTTAAACTCTTAAACATATTTATAATAGCTGCTTTAAAGTCCTTATCTTTTAATGCCAGTATTTTGGTTATCTCACAGTGTTTCTTTATCTCCATTTTCCCTTGACTCTACCTTACCTTTTCTCTTATCGTGACTTGTAATTTTTTAAATTGTATGCTGGATCTTGTGGATAAACATTATAGATTCGAAAGTGTGTTATCTTTCTCTGAAGAACATTGCTTTTTTAATTTTTCTGTTAGGCAGTTAAATTACCTGTCGAGCATGAATTTTGTGTTTTAAGTCAGGTCTGTTTTGGTTTTGCTGTTGGATCTTAGACTGAATCTTTAGTCCTGACATAATCTTTGCTACAAAAGTGTGGCCTTTAAGCTTTCCGTATAAAAGCTGAGATATTTACCAACCTTCTCAACTTGGTAAAATTGAAACTGCAAACTGCCTCTCTTCTGATGAGTGGTTGTCAAATGTCTTAGCCTTTCAGTCTCTGGCAGCTGCTTGTTGGAACTTTACTGAAAACTGCATATATTTGTAGTTAATAGGTCTTAAGGATTTGAGGAGAGTAGATTTGTGGGTCCTCACTCTGGTTCTTTCCTTTCTTACATATGCCTCTCAATGTATAGCTGTTCTGGTAGCCTGGGACTCCATTTTCTGATACCCTAAGTTACTCCATGCTGAAAAGATGGTTTGTATTGTCAGGAAAATCTGTCAAAGCATAGATATAACCCTGGGTAGTTCCTTTCTTTTGAGAATCATCTCCAATTTTTTTTCACTGGGGATGTAGCTCAGTGGTGGAGCACCCCTTGTCTTAATTCTCAGTATTGGAAAAGTAAAAGAAAGAAGCTACATTTGTAGTGTAAGAGTCACAAAGGCTTTGTTAAACACATCTGGCTAGAGGCTTCAGGAGAAGTATAGAAAGGATCCATGGAGTCTAAAATGGGAAATGAGGCTGAGTACACACCTATAATCCCAGCATTGCGGGAAGCTTAGACAGGAGGATTCCAGGATCAAAGCCAGCCTCAGCAACTTAGTGAAGCCCTGTCTCAGAATAAAAAATAAGAAGAACTAGAGATGGGGTTGGGGATTTAGCTCAGTGGCAGAGCTCTTGCCTAGCACTCGCAAGGCCCCGAGTTCGGTCCTCAACCCTAAAAAAAAGAACTAGAGATGTAGCTCAGTGGCAAAGAGTCCCTAGGTTTAACCCACAGTAGTGAAAATAAATAAATAGATAAATAAATAAATAAAATGGGAAATGAGTATAAGAAATGATGTGTTCATCAGCAATGCTATTGGTTCTTCCAGTTTTCCGAGTTAAATGGAAATTAATTTTAAATGCAACAGATAAACAGGGGAAACTAGTTTATTCTCTACCACTGATCCACATTCAGAAATAGATATGTGATGGAACTAGACTACTAGTGTAATTTTCCAAGTAGCCACTTCCAGGTAACAGATCTGAAGTACAACCACATATCCCTGGCTGATGGAGCCAGGCATAGCAGATCCACTTCCTCTACCCTGTTTTGCCAGTGCTTCACTTCATAGCATTAGATAAGTCCCTTCTCTGAGCCTTAACTTCCTCAAATAAAAAAGAGTCCAGAATAGACATTATAAGATCTCTTCCAGTGATAGCCTTTGAATTTGAAGACAATTTCTTATATTAAGTGGACTTCAGCCTGTTTGAGTCATAGATTTAATTCTTCATGTGTACTTTGTTTTGTTTTATTTAAGGTTGCAATTGTGGCTCAAGACCTGGCAGCATTCCATACAGCATCATCTGAAATAGGGCACCAGCAGCATAGCCATCACTTAGTAACCACAGAAACCAGACCTCTGACATTAGTGGCAACATCCAATGGCACCCAGATTGCAGTTCAGGTGAGTACAAGGGCAGGCTGTCCTTGGTTGGCAGCAGTGCTACTCATAGTTCTCAACCCAATACACTGGGCTTTGTGTGTGACCCACACAAAAGCAGAGCATATAATTATCTGGGTACCTAGATTGCTTTAAGAAAATTTCAGTCTTTGAGATGATCTCAAAGGGAGTAAAATTTTGTTCTTTACTACCTCTGCATATTCTTAAGGAAATTTGTAGCAACAAAAATATCTCAAGCATGTGTCCCTATGTAAACCCAGCCAGCCATCTTTACCTCAAAATAGAAGTCTAATTATGCAGCATTTTGTAAAGCCCTTAAAAGCTATTCTTGGGCTAGAGCGGTGGCTCAGTGGTTCGAGTGCTTGCCTGGCATGCGCCAGGACCTGGGTTTGAACATCAGCACCACATTCGAAACTGAGTGTCAGAGAAACAAAGGCCAGATGAAAAAATAAAATTGATTCTCTCTTTACCTCTCACTCTCTCCCTCTCTCTCTTTAAACAAAGAAGAAGAAGAAGAGAGCTATTCTTGGGAATGTACCTAGTATAAACAGAGACCCTAAATTAGTTTTGAGAATCCCTGCACTGCCCCCCTTTTTAAAGTGAGGAATATCAGAAGACTTGAAGGAGCTATTCTCGGAGAAGAGTCATTGGATTCAAGTAAAGAAGTCTAGAATTCTAGATGCTAGGTACAAATACCCTCTTCTTATGGAGAGTTGTCTTCCATGTGTTTACTTGAAAAAGGGTCAGAACACAGTCAGGAAAATCCCAGCCAAAATGCCAGGTCAATTTTCTTTAGTTTATGGGTATAAAAGCTACCAGTTCCAGTTCTCCATCTCCAGATTGATCAAGGTGAATATCTTTTGTCCCTTGCATATATAGGGAGAGTTCATCAAAATCCCAAATAAACAAAATGCAGCTGCCAGATTTGGTGACACACACGTGTAACCCCAGCAACTCAGGAGGCTGAGGCAGAAGGACTGCAAGTTCAAAGCCAGCCTCAGCAACTTAGTGAGGCTGTAAGCAATTTAGGGAGATGCTGTCTCGAAATAAAAAATAAAATGGACTGTGGATGTGGTTGAGCACCCATGGGTTCAATCCCTGGTTAAAAAAAAAAAAGAAAGAAAGAAAGAAACTGCCTTATTCTGTCCTGCAGAAATTTGGTTTACTGGGGTTGGAGCAGTGGCTTAGCCGTTGGAGTGCTTGCCTGGCATGTGCAAGGACATGGGTTTAAACCCCAGCACCACATACACAGCTAAGTGTCGGTGAAACAAAAGCTAGATGAAAAAATAAATAAACTTATTTCTCTCTTTCTTCCTCCCCCTCCTTAAAAAAAAAAAAAATTGGTTTGCTGATTAGATCAGAAAAATATTTTTTTTAACAAGCCCAAAAATTAGAGACTTCACTTCTGGCATATAACATTTCTTGGGCATTATCTCAGTTGTGGTTTTTGGATTGTTGGTGTTTGATAAGTGTGTTCTTGTTTCAGCTTGGAGAACAGCCATCTCTGGAAGAAGCCATTAGAATAGCATCTAGGATCCAACAAGGGGAAACGCCAGGGTTGGATGATTAATCCTCAGAACAATGGAGCAATAAAGCAGGAGGAGCCTTTCATCTTCTGGCAGCAGAAATCCCTGAAGCCTGGGCCCTGGAAAACCAGAAGTTTTCCATTCCTGATACACTGTACACATTTTTTTGCAAGCGTGGAGAACATTTTATTCTTGACACTTTTGTGTATATAACCCTTGGAATAGATTCCCAAAGGTGATTCATGGTGTACAAGGAAGTATGAAATTAGGGCAATACAGCAAATTTTCATGTTACTCTTTTATCAGATCACAAACTCCTAGAATCTACTTGCAAGACCAGTGAAGTCTTACGGAGTCTTATGATGGATTTTTAACTTACTGTGAAAATAAAGGCTGTATCTAAAATGTTGAAAATTCTACATGTCAAACAATCATAATTCCAAAAGCCATCATGGTCAATAAAGGATGTAAAGCCTTCAGATATTACCCCCAGCTAGTAGAGTGTCTGCAGTTTTTGTTCTACTATATACCTGTCCATTTTTATTTGTATCTCATGGTTTGAAGACTATTCATTTACAGTTTCCCATCCGTGTTACACACCAACCTTTGAGTTGAAATGCTAATTGTATTAGCATTTCATGGGATTATGTATAAAATTATAAAGTTTGGTTATTTAAAATTAAAACATGAAATCCAGTGTTTGGGTTTTGTTAAAGATTTTACTTAGTGTTCAATCTTCTGTTACTGTTTTTTAAAAATAGTGAATTATCAAAGTTTTTTCACAGGTTGGTGCCCAGGAAAACAGTGCTGTAATTGGAAATTCCTCTAATTCTAAAATTTAGGTTAGTGGGTTGGTATAAATTATTTATTTTTGCTTCTGTACTTTTATTTTAAAGTCTATTTACCCTAATTATTAATTTCGAATACAGCTATTTTAAAAGTATTACCTTTATATTTGCTTTGTTAAATTGGTGTGGGTAGAGAAATGTTGGCAGATAGTACCATAATGTAGCTGGGCCCAGAGGCACATACCCATAATCCCAGCAACTTGGGAAGCTGATATAGAAGGATCAGGAATTTGAGACTAGCCTTAGCAATTTAGCAAGACCCTATACCAACATAAAAAATTTAAATAGAAACAGACTAGGGATGTAGCTCAGTGATAAAGTACCACAAATGTAACATAGGGTATGCTGCGTGTAAGCACAATAAGCACTTTTCGCTAGATGCCATGGTACATACCTGTAATCCCAGTGGCTGGGAAGGCTGAGGCAAGAGGATTGTTGGGGAACTTGTAAAGTTCAAAGCCAGCCTTAGCAGTTCAGTAAGACCCTGAACAACTTAGCCAGACCCTATCTTTTTTTTTTTTTTTTTTTAAGAGAGAGGGACAGTGAGAGAGAGAGAGAAAGACAATCAGTTTTATTTAATTTTTTTTCATGTGGCCTACGTTACTCTGAGACTTTGTTGTGTACATGGTCCTGGGGTTTGAACTCGCGTACTTGCACATGCCGGGCAAGCGCCGTAACCATTGACCACCACACCTATCTTAAAATTAAAAAAATAAAAAGTGCTGGGGCTATGGCTAGTGGTTAAGTGTCTCTGAGTTCAATACCAGGTACCAAAAACAAAAACAGAAAGAAAAGAAAGGAATAAGATTTTACTATACATTTTTATGTACTTGCAACAGTCTTGAGATATTTGGGTGTTTTGGAGATTGAACCTAGGGATACTTCCCTAGTCTTTTTATTTTTTTATTTTGAGACAGGTCTCACCAAGATGCTGAGGCTGGCCTTAAACTTGAGATTCTCCTGCTTCAGTCTCAAGTGACCAGGAGTACAGGGGTGTACTACTGCATCCAACCTCTTTTGAGATATTTGGGGTTTACTATATCTCCATTTTGTACATGAGGAAACTGAGCAGCCAGCAAGGCTAATTGTCCTAAAGCTATCAAAGACAGAGCAGACTGGACAACCCAGGCTTTCTGACTCCAAAGCCCAGTGCATTTTTTCTGCTACACCACAGCTGCTTTCTCGGATAATTTGTAGCAGAGATTATCAAGCTGAGCTTTGGCCATTTCTGATTGCCTAATGACCTAAGCATTTAAAAATCATTTTATAATGTCACAAATTCAGCATCAAGTCTACCAAGGTAAAAAGAAAAGATAAAAAAGCTGTCCTGCATTAGCCATTCTGCACTGTCCTTCACCTAGCATTGTTTGCTAGAGCACTGGAGTGTGCCGATTTTTCATTTTAAGTGCTACAATACAGTGGAGGAAATGTGCTATGTTAGTTAATGTAAATTTTATCTTTGATCAGGTTCTTTGAACTCTTGCTAAAAGGGGTCATGACTTAGTCATTTAATATGAGAAACACTTCAAGGTTGGGCAGAGAAAGGATTGGTTGCTTTCCCTTCAAAGCCCTTTCTAAATATGTAAGAAAAGGTCCTAGTTGCCTACAGACCCAGTCTCATTCTTGATGGAAACATTTAAACACACAGAACTACCACCTGAGCCCTCAACAAAGGCTGGCACGTGGGATAGGCCAAAACCTAAGAGTCACAGGGTGGGGGCCTCAGGCTACCAGGGTTGGTCCCTGACTCCTGACAGGGAGCTGCTCCACCGGGCCCAGGCAGGCTATTGTGCTTTGCTTCTTAGGACTAAAACTCAAGCTGTCTGCCTCCCTTGGTCCTTTACATCTGTTGCTCAGCTTCCAGCCCCTGTGCTAGTTGGATTGGGCAGGGCTAAGTTGGGTAGTTCTGATGAATGTGATTATCCCCGAGTTTAAACACATGCACGCGTGCACACACGGCAACACACACACACACACACACAAACAGGCTTCCTACTGGCACCCAGAAAAAAGAGCATGGAGTGCTTATGGTTCCCAACCTATTTAATGAGGTGGCATATTTCCCCCAAGGAAAAACTTCAGCTGTTGTGCTGGAGTTACTAGTGAGGCTGCTTTGCTTCAAGTGCAGAATGTGGAAAGGAGCCCAAAGTTGAAGAATCTCAGGCACTTGACAAAACAAGAGTGCACTTGGGCAAATGCGGCCAGTTGGAGCATGACCCTGTGCAATAGATCCAGACAGTGCTCAAGGCAAGCCCTTCAGTGCAACGAAAGCACCCTGCTCTACCCCAGGCAGAGGCCATTGTAAAGAAAAGGCTCGTTGTCAACAGTCTGCTCCTGTAAGAACTTCAAGTGAGGATGGTGGCCTCCATACTGCTTAACAGGCAGCAGCTGCCCAGAGAGCCAGACCTTCCCCCTTGCCCACCTCTAGCCTTTCAGTTGCAAACTAACTGTGGCCAGTCTCACATGCTGCCTGCCTCCCTGTATGGCAGCCCTGGGGCTAGGTAAGCAACTTGGGAAGCTGCACTCAGAGTTAAAATTGACTAGATTTGCTTTTCGACTTACAGTCCAGTATGTTCTATCTCAGATAAGATCGCAAGGCAGATCTATACGCAGATCACACAACAGTGAGCAGGGAGGTGGAAAGCAAGGGGCACAGCTAAAGGCTGTTGCCAAGGAGCAAAAGGGAACACATGGTAAGTAGGGGTGAGCTGCCTCCACCCCCTCCACGGGGAGCACTTTCTCTACTTAGGTTTCCTCTGGGGATGAAAGGATCTGTCAAAGAATACTACAGACAAACACCTTTTTTTCCCCAACCTTAGGATCAGGGCTGTTTTTTTGTTTGTTGTTGGTTTTTGGTACCAGAGCTTGAACCCAAAGGGCACTTAACCATCAAGCTACTTCCCCAGCCCTTTTTATTTTTTTTATTTTGAGACAGAGTCTCACTAAATTGCTTAGAGCCTCACAAAATTACTGAGACTGGTCTTGAACTTGAGATCCTCCCATGTCAGCTGGGATTACAGACGTGTGCCACCACACCCAGCTAGGGCTGTCTTCTTGAGTGTAGTACCAGTACAGTTCGAATAAGAACCTGTGCCCAGAAGGGCCTTGCACTTAGGGTTTAAGGCACTGTGCTACCATCTTGAAATTCTTTTTTTTTTTTTTTTTTAAGAGAGAAGGACAGTGAGAGACAGAATCAATTTTTATTGAGTTTTTCACATGGCTTTCGTTGCTCTGACACTTAGTTGTGTATGTGGGTTGCTGGGGTTTGAACCCGTGTACTTGCACATGCCTAGCAAGTGCCGTAACCACCGAGCCACTGGTTCAGCCCCCATCTTGAAATTCTTAATAGATTTAACTGTGTTTGTGGAATCCTGTGCAGTAGTTGCATGTGCCTCAGGGCTTAGAGTCTGGACTCACACACAGTCACAACCCTGCTACCCTGGAAGGTTTCTCACCTTGACGCCCACCCCTTGGCATCCTGCTTCTTGCCCTTACCCCACAAGCGCTGCCACCGTCTGTGTGTGAACCCTTGGAGCAAGGTGTGGTGGCCATTCCTGCTGGGCTAGCAACACCACAGTGGCTTCTGGTGGGTGCAGCCTTGGCCAAATCCTGATAGGGAAAGCCTCTTGCCCATCCATCTCCAAGTGCACCCCAGCTCCGAGTCGTAAAGATACTTGGGGGAATGTGCTTACTGTGGAATGAGTTGGAAGGCCTGTGGGAAGGGGAGACTCCTGGCAGGAAGGAACCTGGCAGTTGTCAGGCTCTCAAGAGCACCTGTGAGCACCGTAGTCACCTATGAGGTCCCATGCCCTCGATGGTCCTCAACAGGCTCTTTTTTGGGGATCCTCCCTTCTTCCTTCCAGCTTTCCTGAGACTCACTTGTTTATGTCTCTTCTAGTCAGCTCAAATTTGTGTTATTTGAGTAATTCCAAATATGAGTTAAGTGCTCTTGATATTTGCATTTAAATTTGGCATTGAAGAATTGGTTTAGTTTGGATCTTGATGTCTCTCAAAGGTCCATGTGTTGAGGCTTTGTCTCTAGCCTGTGGCACTATTAAGAAATAGTGGAGGGGGCGCTGGAGCGGTGGCTCAGCGGTTACCACACTTGCCTGGCATGTGCGAGTACTCGAGTTCAAACCCTAGCACCACGTTCACAACAAAGTGTCAGAGCAATGAAAGCCATGTGAAAAACTAAATAAAAATTGATTCTCTCTCTCTCTCTTTCTTTCTTTTTTTTTTTTTTTTTGGCAGGGCTGAGGATCAAACTCTGGGCCTTGCACATGCTAGGCAAGCGCTCTGCCACTTAGCTAATCCCCAACCCCTCTCCTCTTTCTTTAAAAAAAAGAAAGAAAGAAAGAAATAGTGGAGGGGCTGGGGCAGTGGCTCCGCAGTTGGGGCATTTGCCTGGCATGCGTGACAATCCCATTACACATACACAACTAAGTGTCAGAGAAAAAATAAATAATATTGATCTTTCTCCCTCCCTCTCACTCTCGAAAGAAAGAAAGAAAGAATCACATAAAGAGTGGAAACTTTATGAGGTGGGGCCTAGTGAAAGGAACTTAGTTCACTGGGTCATCGCCCTGCATCCCGGCTACTGTGAGGTGAACAGTTTTCTCTACCATACACTAGTGCCATGATGTACTGCCCTGCCACACACCCCAAAACAACAGGCAAACCGACTGTGTTCTGGAGCCTCCCAAACTTCAAGCCAGCCAGAATAAATTTTTTTTTCTTTTTTTTAAGGGAGAATCAATTTTATTTTTTTAATCTGGCCTTTGTTTTCTCCAACACTTAAAGTTGTGTATGTGGTACTGGAATTTGAACTTGAGTTCTTGTGCTTGCCAGGCACGTGCAGCTGAGCAACCACTCCAGCTCCTGCTATATGTTCTTTAAAAAGCACCCTTTTCTTGCTTTTTGACAAGGAGGTTCCATGTTGTCATTTTACACTGAGCCCCACAGATTATGTAGACTGTCCTGCCAAAGAATGTGTTTGTGTTAGCCTTTCCCTTTCTGCTGTGGATGTGTGACCTATATTTTGTGAATGTATAATATCTGTCTGTTCATTTAGATTATGGTCTCCCTTAGGACAATTGGAAATTTTAAACTTCCGTGTAACTCCCGATAGCCTTGCACAGTAGTAAATTACCTCCAGCTGTTCCCTCCTGCTCTAAACTCACTGACTTGAGAGGTACAAAGAGACTTCTGAATTCTCTAGGCAGTCATTTCATTTTGTTTCCAGAGCATGGCTGAATTGAAGGACAGAAAGTCATGCTGAGTGAAGAATGCTCAAAATCCAGGATAAATCACATGATGTTACGATGAAAATTCTCTGGCAGAAGCATTTTTGCTCATTTTGCCTTCAAGTAAAAGAAAATGAGATTCTGTTGTTAAACACAATCCCAATTTCTCCCTAGTTGACCTCACCCCTGCAAGTTTCCTAAGGATGCCCAGGATTCCATGAGCATTCAAAAGCTCTTCCTAAGCCTGAGCACCTTTACAAATTTGACCCAAAGTCACCAAACTCAGAAAGGAACATGGGGCTGTAGGCTTTAATCTAGGCTGTACGTTCAGTCCCGGGGCCCACCATACAAATTATACAATTTCTATGGGAAAAGCAAAGAGTTAAAATCTCTCTGCCCCAGGGGGATTACCTTATCGTTTATAACTGGAAACCTTTGCTCCAGAACAGTGGCTGGGCTTTTTTGCTGTCCTGGCCCTGAAAGGGCAGTAGGTCCCACTTGGGAGTAGCTCTCACACTCAACAGGTGGTTTTTGTTTTGTTTTGTTTTTGACAGGGAGAGAGAGAGAATCAATTTTATTTAGTTTTTCATGTGGCTTCTCTTGCTTCAAGACTTTGTTGTGTATGTGGTGCTGGGGTTTGAACCCGGGTCCTTGCGCATGCCAGGCAAGCACCCACCGTAACCTCTGAGCCACCACTCCAGCCCTCAACAGGAGGTTTCATTATCCAGACAAAACTGATCAAACAGGCTCTCCCTTACTTTAGGCCTTTTCCCATTATCCTGAAATTGCTTCATGTTCTTTTAACCAGAAAAGCATCAGCAACAGAAAAATGGCCCATTTTTTTTTTTCCTTCAAAGATGGGTTTGCCACCATTGTGAAACAGGTGGAATCTTGAAGGTTTTTCAAACCTAAGAAGAAAGGAACTGGCTGGTGAAAGGCATGATGATGGGCCTTGGAATCAGCCACCAGCAGATGTTTTGAAGGTTTGGGAAGCAATCCACAGCCACATCATCTGTGGTTTATTTCATTCTGGGACAAATGAGTCAGCAGTGCCCTCACTAGGACAGTTCGTTTTCTTTTGTTTTTTACAGTGCTAGTGATGGAACCCTGAACCTCCTGCATGCTAGGCAAATGCTCTACCACATGCTACACCAGCCCCAGAACAGTTTGTTTTGTGTGTGTGATACTGGGGATGATTGAACCTGGGAGTACTGCCACCACTGAGCTACACACCCAGTCAGGGGCTCAGTAATTGCTGAGTCTGGCCTTCAACTTGTGATCCTCCTGCCTCAGCCCCCCAAGTTGCTGGGACTACAGGCGTGTGCCAGTGGGACAGTCTTTTTTTCTCTAACCTTTGTAGTGCCCTCTGAAGGTTCTGTAACACCAATAAACTGATAGTAGACAAATTAATAGGAGAAAAGGCATACAGATTTATTATGTGCACATGCACATGGCAGCCCCACAAAATACGACACTCAAAGTCCCAATGGTTGAAACTTAAAGAGCAGTTTGAACTACAAAATGACAGGGAGTGGAGGTTTCATGCAGAAGGCAGTGGACACGGAGTAAATGATTTTTATTTATTTATTTTTTTTAAAGAGAGAGGGACAGTGAGAGAAAGAATTTTCATTTAGTTTCTCATGTAGCTTTTGTTGCTCTGACACTTAATTGTGTACGTGGTGCTGGGGTTCAAACCCGCGTCCTCACGCATGCCAAGGCAAGTGCCATACCCTCTGAGCTACCACTCCAGCCCTATTAACACTTTGTAACGATGTTGAAAACAAAAGAAAGAAAACCACTTCTGGTGGTATTTCAGATTCTAACTTAAGATGCTAGTTGCAGGGGCTGGAGCGGTGGCTGGGTGGTTACGGCGCTTGCCCAGCATGCGCAAGTACATGGCTTCAAACCCCAGCAACCCATGTACACAGCTAAGTGTCGGAGCAATGAAAGCCATGTGAAAAACTCAATATAAATTGATTCTCTCTCTCTCTCTCTTTAAAAAAAAAAAAATGATGCTAGTTGCAGTCTGTCTAGAGAGTGCTGGAAGACTAAATCTCATCCTCATACAGGGCAAGTCTCTTGCAGGTGTACAGAGGCCCCTATCCCTGTCACTTATTTGTAGCAACATCCCACACTCCTATGCCCGGTTCTTCAGGACAGGAGGGTGGTGGCAGTCACATTTGCAGGCACTCTGTAAACTCAAGGGAGGGGCTATCAGTCATCTTCCTTCCACGCTGGGAAAGTTGCTTGCTTACCCACAAGCACAACCTAGTCTAGGGCCCCAGAATCTGGAGAAAATAGGTTGTCATTATAATGAATTTCCACCCAACCGAATTGCCAATTATAACAGTAACAGTATTAAAGGTGGGATCTTTAAGAGATGATTAATGTTCCTACTGTGGGAGTGGGCTCTTGATTAGTTCAGCCCATGCCCTTTCTCTGTTTTGAGCACTCTCCTGTCAAGGATGCCTTCTACCACTTTATGATACAGCCAAAAGGCCTGGCAGCCGTCAGTCACGATATCCCAGCCTCCAGAACTGTAGAAAATAAACTTCTTTTCTTTATAAATTACCCGGTCTGGATGGGTGCAGTGGCACAAGCCTGTCTGTAATCCCAGTGACAGGGAAGGCGGAGGCAGAAGGAAGTTTCAGATCAGTATCAGCATTTTAGAGCCCCTAACCGACTGAGCAAGACTTGTCTCTAAAGAAAAAATAAAGGCTGGGAGTGTAGTTCAGTGGTAGAGTGCCCTTGGTTTCAGTCCCTGGTACTAAAAGAAAAAAAGGGGAAAAAAAAGAAAAGGAAAAGAAAAATTACCCAGTCTGCAGTATAGAGACAGAAAAGGGACCAAGACGTACCAACAGCTCCTAATCCGTGTTCTTCAACAGGAACTTTTCAAATAAATGCCCATTTGCTGCCCTGCCCTTGGATCTAAGTCTAATAATTACACTGACCTGGATTTAGAAGACTGACTGCCTTGATGGCCCCTCCTGGACCCCAGACTTGCTAAACGGTGCCTATGGTTATCCTAGCAGAACCCCAAAGGATTCTTCCTCTCATGGAAGCCCAGTCTGGCAACAAAAGTTGTATTCCTACAGACACTTCTCTCTTCATCCACCCCTGAGTTCTCTATTCCTATCTTTACCCTCCTGGTGGAATTTTAATCTGATGGTACCAATTTTTGCCCTACTGCCACTGTTGACTATGCCTTCAAATAGAGTATTTTGCATAGGGGCCAACATATTAAGGAAATAGAAATGGTGTTTTAAACAGTATTAAAAATGTGTGTAGGGGCTGGAGCGGTGGCTCAGCGGTTTCGGCGCTTGCCTAGCAAGCGCGGGGACCTGGGTTCGAGCCCCAGCACCACGTACACAGCTGAGTGTTGGAGTGACTGGAGCCATGTAAAAAACTAAATGGGGTTGTTTCTCTCTTTCTCTGTCTCTCTCGCTGTCCCTCTCTCTTTAAAAAAAAAAAAATGTGTGTAGCTCCACTTGTAATAAGATAAACCAATATTAAAACTATACTGAAATTATTTCAAAATAAAAAAGATAAAGTTAATGAAACAAACCTATGCCAAGAAGCCATTTTTTATCTATTAAATTGGCAAATAACAAGAGTTGAGGGTTGGGGATGTGGTTCAGTGGTAGAACATTTGCTTAGACCTTGGTTCAGTCCCCAGCACTGAAAAAAATAATAATAATTGAACAGTTGACAGGGTTAGAAATGGAGCTCAATGATAGAACACATGCTTAGTATGCCCTAGGTCTTGGGTTCAATTCCCAGAACACCCTGCCCCTGCAAAGTCAGTGATGTTGTTGACAGGATATAAGGAAATAAGTTTAGGGTGCACATTATCCTTTAACCCAGCAATTCTCCTCCTTATAATGTGTCCTAAGGATATACTCACAGAGAAATGATGTAAAAGATACTCATTATGAGCAGCATTGCTCATTAAAGCAAATGCTTGGAAACAGCCTAAAGGATGACTATTAGAATGAATCATGGAGTTATACTGCCTTACGCTTCCCCTGGCCTCAGGATTTGGTCCATCTGGAGAGTCTTACAATAGACTGGTCACAGGGTGGTAGGTTGAACAATGTACCTCCCCAATATGTCCATATCCTAATCCCCAAAAGCTGTGAATCTTATTTTATATGGCAAAAGGGACTATGCATGTGATTAACGTAAAAATCTTGAGATAGGGAGACTGTCCTAGTTTATCTTGGTGAGCCTAATGTTATCATATTGTCCTTTTAAGAGGAATACTATAGGGGGCTGGAGCAGTTGCTCAGTGGTTATAGCACTTGCCTGGCATGCACAAGGACACGGGTTCAAACCCCAGTACCATGTACTCCACAAAGTGTCAGAGCAAAAAAAACCACATGAAAAAACTAAATAAAGTTGATTCTCTCTGTCTCTCTTTAAAAAAAAAAAAAAAAAAAGAGGGATACTACAAAGCGGGGTATGGTGGTTCAAAAAAAATAATAATAATAGAGACCCGAGACCCTAAGCAACTTAGCAAGATCCTGTCTCAAAATAAAAAATAAAAAAGGCTGGGGATGTGGCTCAGTGCTTAAGCATCCCTGAGTTCACTCCCCAGTATCAAAAAACAAAACAAAACAAACTACTAAAAACAAAAAACCCCACAAATCTCAATCTAGGATAGCTTAGTGAGCAACTTTTTTCAAAATTTTCAGTGAAACAATCATTCTAATACTCTTTTTTTTGTTTTGTTTTTAAGAGAGAGAGAGGGAAAGATGAAGAGAAACAGGATCAATTTTTATTTTTTTTTTCATTTGTCCTTTGTTTCTCCGACATTTAGTTGTGTATGTGGTGCTGAGTTCAAACCCAGGTCCTCAAGCATATCAGGCAAGCACTCAAACCATCAAGCCACCGCTCCAGCCCCATTCTAATATGCTCTTAAAAAAAAAGGGGGGGGGTGTACTGGAGAGGTGGCTCAGTGGTTACAACGCTAACCAGGCATGTGTGGGTTCGTGAGTTCAAATCCCAGCACTACGTACACAACAATGTCTCAGAGCAATGAAAGTCATGTGAAAAACTAAAATAAAATTGATTCTCTCTTTCTCTCTCTCTCTTTCTCACTGTCCCTCTGTCTTTGAGAGAGAGAGCGATGTGAGAGAGAGAAAGAATCAATTTTATTTAGTTTTCCATGTGGCCTATCTTTGCTGCGACTCTTCATTGTGTATGTGGTGCTGGGGTTTGAACCCGTGTCCCTGTGCATGCCAGGTAAGTGCCGAAACTGCTGAGCCATAGCTCCAGTTCCTCTAATACTCTTAAAGCTATTCCAAGGTTAGAAAAAGAATGAAGTAAGCCAGTCACGGAGGCAGTGCCTGTCATCCCAGCTACTGGGGAAGCAGAGGCAGGAGGCTCACTTGAGTAGTGGAGCTCAAGGCCAATGTGGGTAGCTAGGGCGATCCAGTCGTAGAAAGTAAGATAGAGGGGTCAGGGAGGATGGGAGGAAGGGAGAAGGAGGCAGAAGCTAGCAAGCCGGCAGGCAGGCTGGCTCTGTGTTTTAAGCCAAAATCGTACATTAAGCAAAATAAAAATTATGGACCAAAGTCATTTATGAATGTAAATGGAGAACACCTAAAATATACGAACATAATTTTACAGTATATTTTGAAAACAACTTGACTAAGTACAGTTTGTTTCAGGAAGGAAAGAGAGGTATAAGGAAATCCATTAGTCCAATTCACCACATAAATAGGTAAAATGCAAAACATATAGAATTATTAAGAGAAATACTAAAATTTTGATATAGTTTAATATTCATTCCTTGTAAATATTATGTGATAATGGGATACTTCTTCAACATAGCACAGATATAAATCTTGTGCATGTACATATGCCACACATATACATATATACCTCATGAACCAATATTATTCTTTTTGTATGTATTTGGTACTAAGGATTGAATCCATTCTACCACTGAGTCAAATTCCCAATCTTTTATTATTTTTAAATTTTGAGACAGGATCTCAATAAGTTGCAGAGGCTGGCCTCAAACTTGCTATCCTCCTGCCTCAGCCTCCCAAGTCACTGGAATTATTGGCATGTGCCACCACATATCAATGTTATTCTTTTTTTTTAAGTGTGGGGGGGAGAGAGTGAGAGAGAGAGAAAAAGAGAAAACCAATTTTATTTTTTCATCAAACCTTTGTTTCTGTGACACTTAGATGCATATGTGGTGTTGGGGGTTGAACCTGGGTCCTTGCCCATGCCAGGCAAGAGCTCCAACCGTTGAGCCACTGCTCCAGCACCAATGTTCTTCTTCTTTTTTAGAGAGGGCCAGTGAGAGAGAATCAATTTTATTTAGTTTTTTCATGTCGCTTTTGTTGCTCCCACACTTCGTTTTGTATGTGGTGCTGAGGTTCGAACCCGCATCCTCACACATGCCAGGCAAGCACCCTTAACAGCTGAGCCACTGCTCCAGCACCCGAAATGTTACTTTTAAAGAGAAAGAGAGAGAAAGAAAGAATCAATCAGTTTTTCATCTAATTTTTGTTACTCTGACACTTAGTTGTGTACGTGATCGTGGGTTTGGACCTAGGTCCTGGGGCATGCCAGGCAAGTGCACTGCTCCATTAGAATCAGGACCAAGCCAAGGATACTTTATCTCCTCTATTATTTAATATTGTTCTGGATGTGCTAGTTAATGCAACTAGACAATAAAATAAACAAAACTCTAGGAAAGAAGAATTATTATTGATTATATTGTCTACCTAGAAATCTAAAATAATTAAATGAATAATTGTAAAAAATAAGAGCACAGAAAATGTTCTTTGTATATTTTATTTATTTGTGGTGCTGGGGATTGAACCCAGGGCCTGGAGCATGCATGCTAGGCAAGTGCTCTACCACTATGCTTCATTCTTCACCCTGTTTCTGTATTTTACATGTATTTATTTTACATGGGCCATTGTTCTGTTTCTCTCTGGATTTTTAGAATTGATTGGCAAGCATGCTAGCTGTGGTGGTGGTGCACTCCTATAATCCTAGATACTAGGGAGGCTGAGGCAGGAGGATTGCAAGTTCAAACCCAGCCTCAGGAATTTAGTGATGCCCTGTGCAAGTTAGCCAGACCCTGTTTCAAAAAAGAAAATAAAAAGGGTTGGGGATGTGGCTCAGTGGTTAAATGTCCCTGGGTTCAATCCTCAGTAACAAATGGGTAAAAAAAAGGGTAGATTGGCAAGCATCCCAACCCACAAGGCCCTGGAAGTTTAGGAGTGGGATGCAGGGTGGGGCGAGAATGTAAATAGGCAGAAAACAAAGTGTGGCTGCTTCAAACTCCTTATATGGAAGGAAGGTGATCCAGCCAACCCTAGGCTAGTGTTGCGAACAATGCTAACATTCTAGCACTTTAGGCTATGCTTTGGAAGGGAAGCTAACGTGAACCGGCAGGGGCCAGGAAGCCCTCTTCCTTATCAGCACCTCTTCACTACAGTGAGAGCAAAGCTCCTTGTCTGAGACTGGCAGGAAGGCCAGGCCAGATGAAGTAAACAGATTAAGAGAAAATGAAGTGCAGGTTCCTTTCCCAAGAGCAAACCTAGACAAAGGTGGGAAAAAGACATGTGGAGAAGTAAGGAAAGGGAAGGGCTCAGACATGGGGAGCTGAAAAAAAGGAGCACCTCAAGCATGTCAGATTTTTAGGACTTATGTCTTAATTTTGTCTGCCTTATCTGGTGTAGAGAGAACACTTGGCTTTGTTTCTGGCTCTCTGATAAGTACTCAGGCACTTTGACTTAGTGTCTCATTCAATTCATTACAACTCAAAACTTTTGACCACTTTGTATATTTCTTCACGTCTCCTGATAAATGTTTGCTTAAGGTTTTCTTGTTTTGTTTTTTACTGGTGATTATGCGATTTTGCAACTTTTTAAATTGTATTGTGGACACCTTTTCGTTTTGTGCATGCTCTGATTCATTCTGCAGATGTAGTTACGTAGCAGGGTAGTATGTTGTGGACATGTGAGTGGCTTCAAATTTTGTGTTATAACCAAAGATCTGCATTTGGCTGATTTTGCCCTTTATTCAGGATCCTCAAATGTCACCTCTTCTGAATAGCATTCCTTGATTTCACTACTTCTTATTTTATTTTATTTTTTGAAGAGAGAAGGGAAAAAAAAAAGAGAGAGAGAGAGAGAGAGAAGGGGGCTGGAGCAGTGGCTCAGTGGCTATGGCATTTGCCTGGCATGAGCAAGGACACAGGTTCACACTCCAGCAACCCAAGTACACAATGAAGTGTCAGAGGAACAAAGGCTACACAAAAAAATAAATAAAATTGTCTTTCTCTCTCACTGTCCCTTTCTCTATTTATTTTTTAAAGACAGAATCAATTTTATTTCATTTTTCCTGTGGCTTTCGTTGCTCAGATGCTTCATTGTGTACGTGTTGCTGGGGTTTGAACCCGAGTACTCGTGCATGCCAGGCAAGCGCTATAACTGCTGAGCCACTACTCCAGCTCTATCTCATTATTTCTTAATCCCTTATGCTGTTTCTTTTCTTTTTTTCTTTTCTTTTTTTT
>PVKS010035409.1:0-20088 GCA_004027875.1 Aplodontia rufa
CTTGGCAAAGACTACAATTTAGATAACTAATTTTTCTCTTATATTTAATGTGCTGCTTAAGTAGAGCATACATTCAGAAAAGTTTATAAATGCTAAGTGTGTAGTCCAATAAATTAAAAAGCTGATGACATTTTGGTGTAACCATCTTTCAAGTTAATAATATTTGAACTTTTGTTAATATTTTGAATAGGAGATTACATCCATAGTCTTGACTGGCTTATCATGTATTTTTCTTGTCAAGTTCAAAATTAGTATACAGTATTAATACCTTATGGAAGAGCTAAGAAGTTTCCCTCTTTGTTTTATTCTCTTGAAGAATTTAGGTAGGATTGATGGTAATTCATCCTTAAAAATCTGTAAGAGTTATGGGTGACGGTACACGAGTTTTGAGTTTTCCTAGTTGGAAGATTTTCAATTATGAACTTAACTACAATAATATTTATTATTTTTCTTATGTCAGTTTTAATTAATTGAGTTTTATTAAAATTTTATCTAATTTATCTAAATTATCAAATATATTGATATGAAATGGTTCATAATATTCTCTTAAAGCCCATATGATTTTAAATGTTGTGTATCTGTCTGGTTTTCTTGCTTGCTTCAGACTGTGTTTCTTTTCTTTCATCTTTTAGCATGCTTTGAAAATTTTCAAATATCTTGAAAGCTGGCAATGATGTTCTATGGAATAGAAGCTAAGATAAATGGCCTTTAGCATGCAGTTTTATATTAATCTACTTTGGTGTTGGGCTTTGTTTAATGTTTGCCAAAGATGTAGATGCCTGGTGTTTTGAATTCCTCTCCTGTCTTTGTTTTGGTCTTCCCTTTTGGATCTGGGCCTGCTTCCTTCCCTTGCTCCTTCACAAGCCTGCATCCTGCACCTCTTTCTGTGGCAATCTACTACACCGGAGCCCTGCATAGAGGTGGCATGATGTACAGGAGTGGAAGTGTTCTACAGCTTTATGATTAAAACTCAGTCTTTCAGCCTGTTTCTTTCACAAGAGTTTCTGAGCATTTTCTTCTGAGAGATTAGACAGAAAAGCTAGGGGTTTCCAGTGAGAACCATGCTGTCTCTCAGGTGGGAGTGGGCTCCTCTTGGCTTCAGCAGCACCTGCTCTCCAGGTACACAACAACATGTCAGAGCAATGAAAATCACATGAAAAACTATGTAAAATTGACTCTGTCTTTCTCTCTCTCTCCCTGTCCTTCTCTATTAAAAAAAAAAAAAACTGTTGAGATTCTACCTTACTGCAGTCAGAATGGCTAAAATGAAGAATACAAATAATAGCACATGATGGAGGGGTTGTGTGGAGAAAGGAACACTAACACACTGTTGGTGGGACTGCAAACTTATATAGCCACTCTGGAAAGCAGTGTGGAGAACTCTCAAAAAACTAGGGATGGAACTATGGAACTACCATATGATCCAGGTATCCTTCTGCTGGGTATTTTCCCAGAAGAGCTAGAATCAGCATACTACAGAGGCACAGTTGCATCAATGTTTATAGCAGCTCAGTTTACAATAGTTAAACTATGGAACCAACCCAGATGCCCCTCACCAGAAGAATGGATCAAAAAACTGTGGTGTGTGTGTGTGTATATATATATATATATATATATATATATATATATATATATATATTTGTGTGTGTGTGTGTGTGTATGTGTCTTCAATGGAGTTCTACTGTGCTATTAGAAAGAATGATATCATGGATTTTGTATCTAAATGGATGGCAATGGAAAAAATCATGGTGTGTGAAATATCTCAAGCATAGAGATTTAAGAGCTGAATGTTTTCTCTCAAATGAAGAAACTAGAGCAAAATCGAACATAGAATGAAAGTTAGCTGAATTTAATTAATGAACCCACCAAGTTGAAACATCACATAAGCTGGGGGAACCATAACTATGAAGGTGGGGGGAGAAGGGAGGGAGGGAGGAAAAATGGGGTTATCAATAAGGTTGGGTACACTTGACTCCCATAAAAAGCCAAACTTTACTCAGGCAATCAGAGAAACTCAGAAATTTCAATAATTAATATGCATACATATGCTCATTTCTAGATATAATATGGGGTATTACAGAGGAGACATAAGATCCAGGAATGGATGAAGGGCATGGGAGATCCTGAAATAGGATTAAGCTTAACTTGCTTTGTCAATATCTATACATGCATAAATATGTAACAACAATCCCCTCCAATGTGTAAGACTATGTTGAACCAGTAAAAAAATAAGCAATTTAATTTGATTTGAATTGGCACATAATAATTGCTCATATTTGTGGGGTATTGTGTGCTAATTCAATACATATATTTAGTATGTAATGAACAAATTGGGGTAATTTGTATTTCCATCTTTTTATCTTCATTTTTAGAGGCCTTGAGATCCTGTCTTTCAGTTCTTCATAAAATATATAATAGGTAGTTGTAGACTGCCACACCCTACCATGCTGTAGTGCACTAACACTTGTCACTCCTATATAATTGTATTTTGATACACTAGCCAACCTCACTCTAATCCTCTACCACCTACCCTTCCTAATCCCTAGCAATCACTATTTGACTCTCTACTTTGAGATAAACTTTTGAAGCTCAAATGGGAGAGAAGGCTGGTATTTTTCTTTCTGTGTCTGGCTCATTCCACTTAACAATCTGTCTTCCAGTTTCATTAATTTTGCTGCAAATTAAAGATTCCCTTCATTTTTTTTATTGGTGCATTATAGTTGTACATAATGATGGGGTTTGTTGTCACATATTCATACAGGCACACAATATAATGATACTTTGGCCAACATCCCTGCCCCCAGAACTCTGCCATCTCCCTCCCCTCATCCCTTGGTCCCTTGCCTCTCTTTCTGGGGTATATATTTATTCTAATATACCCTAGTATATTGACATAATTATTCAACCATGAAAAACATGTTTTTTTAAATACACATGATAATAGTATATACAATGATATACTTATAAAAGCTTGGAGTGTACCTTGCTTTAACTCAGTTGCACTTTTTAATGGTGGAGCCATAAAAAGGGTTCTAATTACATTTTTGCCATTAATTAGCCAGTTCTTGTTTTCATCAGTTCTCTTCTCTAATTTTTTGTGATCTCATTTGTTTATAATACCAGTATAATGATAATAGCTACTCTTTCTGCTCTTTTGGGGGGATGAAATGAGAAAACCTAAAAGCCCTCAGAACCATGTCTGGATTGCAAACAACCAAGACCTACTCTCATTATTCATTTCACAATGCACTGATGTACAAGGAAGTAGACTTGAAACGGCGTTTTGAATTAGAGGGGGTAATTCACAATTTATTTTCCCTGTTGTTGATCTAAGGGTCTGTAAAGGCATCAAAAAGTGAATAAGGGAGCCAGGTGTAATCCCAGTGGCTTGGTAGGCAGAGGCTGGAGGATCACAAATTTAAAGTCAGCCTCAACAACTTAGTGAGGCCCTGAGCAGCTTAATGAGACCCTGTCTCAAAATAAAAAAAATAAAAAAAAGGGCTGGGTATGCGACTCAGTGGTTAAGAAACCCTGGGTTCAATCTCTGGTACCAAAAAAAAAAAAAAGGTGAAGAAGGGGACCTTCAGCTCTAATTCTTTCACTGACTGAAGAAGAAAGAGAGGTGAAGGAGTTGAAGTGTCCTGCTCAGATTCACACAGTTGGTTGCTTTGCATCTCTGTTCCCAGTGTAGGTCTTTCATCTCACATCACTATGAGTTTATTACTGCCATCTTCATTTTAATCTGCTATAGAGTAATACAAGTTCTGTTAGTTAATAAAACCATATCTGTTTGAGCTTGCTTAAAGAATGATGTCCATTAATTACCAGCGTATTAGATATTAAAGGAATAAAGAGTTTAATAAGCTTCAGTGTACCATTTCCCTCTACTTGTAAGAGAATGAAGGGTGAAAAAAGAAGAGATGCTGCTCTTTTGCTTTCTGCACCTAAGAATACTTTAACGTTCTTTTCAATTTTACAAAGCAGCACATTTGGGATGTAATCAATTCTAAGTTTGTTCTTATAAAAGGTGCTTCTGTAGAAATACGCTTTTGTCTAGGGGATTTTTTTAATCAGGTTATAATTAGACTTTGCTTAATACACCCATAAATTTGCAGTCCTTTGTGTATTGTACAGGTGTTGTGATATTCTCCTGTTCCAACAGAGCAAGTGTTGAATAACCAAAAGGGCTTTCAGATATTGGCAAAGAGGTGCCTTAAGTTCTTTAGTTTGCAGGACAGGAAATTGTGTAATTTCTTTGCCTTTGTAACATGTGGGAGAATGGCTATTGAGACTTTCCATTTTACTTTTGCTACAAGTGATGTAAATAATATTCATAAGTTCAAAATGCAGGATCCCAAAGATGAGTTTTTCTCAAAAGTGTTTATTTATTATAGCAAGTCATGAAAGAGAAAGATTTAGTGGGGGTAAGAAACGGGCAACACTGTAAAGGGATTTTACAATCCACAAACAAATAAAAAATGGCTCTGCAATATGTATTTCTTAAACAATCTAATTGGAAGGCATACTTGGACAACCGATTTTAAAAGGCAGTGGACGTAACAGAAAAATCAGCTCCACTGTGGTTAAGCAGAAAGCAACCTTGACACACTTAGGGAGCTCACTCAGCAGGGCAGCCACCGTGAGTTTCCTTCAGGGAAGCCTCTTTTGGTGTTTGCTGTCAACAAGGTGTATGTTCAGCCATTTACCTGGAGAGTGACAGGGACACACTCCAACAAGCAGAATTATCAGCCACTCACCCTGATGACAGCTCTTCTTTCTCTAGAGCTTAAAGATTTGGAACAGAAAGAGTCCCACTTTAACAATTTCAGGTTGATTTAATGCACAAGATTGAAGAAGATGAGATTCAGAAATACCCTTGGCCATTTTAGAATGGCAAAGAGAATTACAAAATGTCATTTTTGAGACTGAATCATTAGGTGCAATATTTAGATTTGCCCTCTGGAAAAGATCAGACATTCCTTGCCAGGTGTTTAGTCATGGATGCAAATTAAAATGGGAAGTAAAATGCTGACTTTCAAAGAGTTGAGTTAACTTTACAAACCACTAATGCAACAGTGACACTCTAAAATGCCTTAGCTCACAATTAGCCTGCAGGTACCAAGTGCTATCTCATCAGGGCCAAGGACTTAGCAGTTCACCTATATTTGTCTATCACTTAGTCAACAGAAAAGGAACACGATTTAAAATATATAGTAATAGGTGAGATTTTGCAAGTTATTATTGTTCACTTTTTAAGTTGTTTAGAATATGAATTTATTTTTTTTTAATTTCAGAAAAGAATGGTAAACTTGGTTTTTAATTCCCTTTATGATCATTTCTTAGAAAAATACTTCAGAAGTTATTGTTCACATCAAGTTGTTCATATGTTTTGAGACATGAGTCATGTTTCTGACATTTGAATTTAGAACTCCTTTTTGAAGTTTATGTTCAGATTTTGGATTTATGATATCATTGTAACAATGAAATTGAGATCATGATTTGATCATCCAAAGATAAGGTAACCAGTTTTTCATTATTCTTCATTTTAATCTTTGTCTCACAAATGCATAATGATAGGCATACCGGAGCCTGGTGATCAAGTAATGAATAATAGGTGTAAGACACAAGCTTATTAGAGTTAACAGTTAAATTATTTAGACTAATCAATTCTACAATAATTGATGTACTTTCTATGAAAAATCCCTTGTTGGAGTAATGTATTTCTCTAAGAAATTGTTAAATTTTGTGAGTTGACAAAAATCAATGGTGCTCTATTTTGAAATTTTCCCATACAATGATGATGTCTTTAAAATGTCAATCTTATTGGGTTTAGTTGGGAGAAAACAAAACAAGCAAAAAAGTGATCAGTGCATAATATAATCATAAGCATTTTTTTAGTTTGTTAAATTGAAACACAGTTAAAGGAGTAGAAGTAGCTCCCACTTGTACTTATTCATAGTTTAGGGCCAAGTGACCTTATTTGGTTCTTCATATTTGGGCATGCCCACTATAAATGGACCCATTTTTATAAAATGATCAGAAGGCACACATGTTCAATACTTGATTTTCTGTGATGAGATGTCTGTAAGAGTTCCTGTATCAATAGTCTTCCTGAAATCTTTTCCACTTCAATTAGCATGAACTTAGAGATTTTAAGTAAACTTAACTGTATTGAAGTGTGTGGGTGGCTTTAAAGGACTTAAACATCAAGAGTAGCAGGTTTTAATGTGCCATATCACAGTTTTTTTCCAACTAAATTGAATTATATAATAAATTGGAGGGAAGTGAGAGAAAAAGAGAGTGAGCGAGGAGAGATCCCAAGCTTTTGAAGCATAATTTGAAATCGATTTCTCCAAATTATTTCTATTAAATCAATGGAACTAATAAAAATCTCAAGTTTTGCTTGAAAGGGAATTTTGTAGATTGGTAGTTTCTAAACTTCTCTGATCATGCCTCATATATATTATTTATTTAAAATTTTACAAATAAATTCATTAATATGAGTATCATGAAACACAAATCATAGAAATTAAAAGGTCGAGGTAGAAAAAGAGAAGTAATCTTTTCTTCCAGTATCACAATGGAGTGTACATTTCCCACTCTGGGAATCATAAAGGCTTGTGTGAGAAGGAAAAGTGACTTGGTTGCATGCTGTGGTTTTACTATAGGACTTCTCCATCTTTGCTGTGCTCCTGTGCACTACAAATTCCTGAAAAGGCAGTAAGTGTACTACTTAGTGTTCTAAAGAAAGACTGAAGTCAGAGATTCCAGGTCTACCCACCACTAATGAACTGTGTTTTAGTCATTTTTTTCAACAGTGTTTGTTCTTCATAAAATATTAACTTCATGATTTTTCATGGGGCATAGACTTTCTCTCATTCTAATCAATTTTGTTTCTGTGAAGATTTTTTGATGAACAGCAAATGTATTTTTGCCCTCTATTTCTTGGTAACTTGCAGGTGCACCACATTAGTATAGCTCTTAACCCAAGCAAGCATAATCTGATAGGTGTGGAAGAATCTGACAACATTCATTTGGTTAAAAAAAAAGACTCTGATTTGACAGATATGAAAGGTTAAATTCTCTGGTGAGCTTCAGAATAAACAGCAGAGACTTAACATTTCTATGCATTGTCTACGAAATCTGTTTGCCATAATTATGTTCGAGAAAGACCTTTCTAGATAATCTATCCATTTAGTCGACGAAAATGAGCAAGAAATATACTTTCAATGGAAGGGAGAATTCTGGGAGATTGTTAAATAATGACAAAGTGCTAGCATGAACAAAAAAGAGCGTTTGGACTTTAGGGTTTAGTGTTCTTCTGACTGTTCCCCTGATGGAAGCAAACAGTAAGAGTTTGAGAGTGAACAGTCTTTGTTCTCTGTTTAGAAGCAGACAATAACAGATTTGCAGCTCCCTAGTAATTGAGATGTGAAAAACCACAAGTGAATTTGATGTTCCATTTGGCATGATTATTCAAAATTGTCTCATGGGGGTAGTGTTAAGAGATAGGCTTCATAAGATTTAAATTTTGCTTTTTTATCATTTTGCTAAATAGGGAAGTTTTCCAGTTTGTTGCCTCTCATGGTATTTCCTTGTATTGAAACAATACTCTTACCACACTTGCCATGAGTTGAAATATTATATTTTATAAAATTTTAATTTATCAAATTTATTATACTAGAGTCAAGTAAATAAGACAATACAAGAAATTCCATCCTTTCTTGTGGAGAAAAAAAAATCTATGGCTTTATAAAAAAATCAGAGGCATTTAAGAAAATTTAATCAAGATGGACAGTTCAGGGAAAATGTGACACTGATTATATCAGTAAAGATTAGGTTTAGCTGCATATAACAGTTACCATCTCTTTTTAAAAATTTTTATTGTTTCTTTTTTAGCTATGCATGACATCAGAATATATCATGAAATAATTATAAAAGGTTGGATTACAGCTTTTTCAAATTCTGTCTTCAGTATTTCTCCTTCCCTGTCCTTCCTCCCTGCCCTAATTCTTTTTAGTTATACATGACAATAGAATAATCAATGATATAATTATAAAAGTATGGAGTATAACATTTCAATTCTGTCCCCAATATTTCCCCTTCCCTATCTCTTTCCTCTACTCTACTGATCTTCCTATTCTTTACTAATAGCTTTTTTAAAAATAAATTTAATGACTTGCTGATGAACATGTCAATGTGATTCACTATAATACGTTCATATATGAACGTAGGAAATTTAAGTTGGAGTCACTCCACGAACTCTCCGTATTTCATCCCTCCCTCCTCTGTTTCCTATAGTTACCATCTTAACAAATAATAGATGCTTAATTAAGAAAAATAGATTATTAATATTCCATTAGCAAAGCCTTGGTGGGTAATCCCAGGCTGGTTTGATGGTTTTTGAGTTATCTGGGATGTAAACTTGTTTCATCTTTTTGCTTCACCATCCTACCACTTATATTCCATTTTTAAATTCACCTCATGATCCCAAATGACTTCTGATATTCAAGTCATCCTGTCTGTATTCTAGCTTCAGGAAGAAGGAAACCTGGAGGGGTCATGCTGCTCCTACGGAGGTTTCCCAGAGCTCAGTGCAATGATCCAAAACGTCTGCATGCATTTGATTGTCCATGACTTAGTCCCATGACCACACTCTGCTTTAAGGGAGGTAGGGAAATTTTAGCTGGGTACATTACTGTCCCAAATAAAATTGGGGGGGGGGTTATATTAATGAAATTTGTGGACAGAATATATTGGCCAGACAGCTAGCAGACTCTGCCAGAACTGATATAATGCCCCAAGTCAAAATGCCCTAATTTTAAATATTATGTATGTGTATATGCACATGCATGTATGTGTATATATAAGTACTCTTTATATATTTAATATACCTAATTACACATATAACTGTTCATAACAAAAATCCAGTACCAGTTATTGGTAGTAAGCACAGTGCCTTTAGAGAAAGATACATCTTTAAACACAGACACATGAGCAATTTATAAATCTAATGATAACCTTTGATCAGGCAGTATTTCCCATTATTTGTGTTTTTAAGCACAAAACATAAAGTACTACTGATGAAATTATTGGAATGACAAATTCAGCTTTGTTTTGCTGGAGCTTCCACTTGCATGGATAAAAGAAAGTCATTAATTCAATATGTGAATGAATTAGATAGCAGGCATCCATCAAAGCCATATTTCAAGAATATTTTAGTGTACATTGAAATATGTTTTTATTTTAAGTGGTGCTTTTTTATGTCAACTTAACTTTTTCTCTTTACAGATGCTGAAATAAGGGGAAAAGTGAAAGGCAGGCAGAGCTCATCCTCCCGCTGAGCAAAAGGAAAGGCAATTTCCCTCAGTTCTTAAAGAAGAAAAAACACAGACCACTTAAAGGCTACCTTCAACCAGAGCGAGAGGAATCCCTTTCCTGAGCACTTTCGTGTGTGGCCACAATAGCCCTTGTCACCTCATTCCCCTCTGGGATTGGGCTTGATCTTTTAACATTTCTTTGTAACCATGAGCTGGAAAATATAGATTTAAACATGGGAAATGAGGGATAGTAAGATGCTTTGAATAGCAGGGTAATCAAACAGCTGTTGAGTTGGAGAGAGGAAGCCTGATCATATCAGAGTGGATGCTATCAAAAGAGTTATGAGCTTACATGACAGAAAATTACATGTACTTGAAATATGCCATTATAAAATGCCAGCCTGACATTAAGCTGCTTCACAGAGGTGTCATGTCCTTAAATAGCCTGATGATTATCCATGCTCCTGCAGTGCTGCTTTCCTCCCCGATTTTAGAACACCCTGGCAAGTCTTTAGTCACTGCAACGAGTGTCATCAACTTGGAACTCTTCTTAAAAGGAAATTAATTTTCTTTTCAATTGACATTCTAGAGAGATTTATCTTTAGTTAGGATGGTGATCTATCTTTCTTTCCTATAATGATTAGAAGTACTAGTGCCCTCTGGGGGTAAGAGTACTACCTTGACCACGCTTGAAAAACAAAAACATTTTCTATGTGTAATAATAAGCACTTCAATACATTATCTGACATAATTCTCACGAAACCTACAAGTTAAGCTCTATTACTAGATTCATTGAAGTTGAGGTATATAGAGACCAAACGGCTACCCAAGGCCGCTCTGCTGGCTAGTCAGTAGTAGAATGGGAACTCTATCCCTGGCAGATTCATTCCAGAGCAGTGTATGCTATACTGTGTTCCTGAAGGGCTTTTGTCCCATGAAGAGATCTAAGTTGGAAGGATAAAGTAAATGACCTAAGAAATATTTATAGAAGAGACACAGGACAAAAGATAAGATAACATATCCCCTCTTCATCTTTGCAATGACATGGCTAAAAAACAAGAAGAAAGTACCCGTGCATTGCAATAGGCAATTGGAAGCATGAATGAGGAATGCAAGTATAGGAAGCAAAGCCCTTTACAGGGGAAGGCAGCTGCAACTTTCCGTTCGCAGTGTTTGTTTGTCTTTGCTCTATTCATCACTGCCACCATCACCCCAGAAAGAATTCACCTGTGGAAATATCAGCAAGGTAGAAAATGTCAGAATTATATTTTCTATTATTCCCTGAAGAATATATTAGGATGGTAGATGTTGACATAATTGGAAAGAAAAGTGAAATGTGGTAGACACAACTGCTGTTGAAATAAAACTGTGGATCTTTCATCCTCTGGCATTAACAGAAAGGCTGAAAGATCTTATTCTCTGCTTGTTCTAATGTGCAGTTGTTTTGCTGTAGGTAGGCTTATGTAGGCTTATTGATTTGCTCTCTGCGCTTCTCTATAAATGAGCTTGTGTTGCGTATTCTGGACACTCTCATAGAGGTCATCTTAGTAACAATGAATGGTCTGAGATGATTTGGATAACACCCCCTACCAGATGGTGGAATATAGGAAGCATCAACAACTGCTTGATGTAAAAATGGCTCTGGAGGGGGCTAGCACTGAAGTGGACATTTCTGGGGTGGTCATGGAATCTTCATACAGTAAGCACTCCTTCCTGGAGCCCCATCTTCTCTTCAACTTAGGCCTCACCTAAGAAGCCTGTGAGAGTCAGCAATATCACCAGTCTTGCATGGCCATCTGGAAGTGTGAGAAAATTAATGTCCTGTGGGACAACTCTCAGCCAAAAAGAACCACAAGTCAACGGTTAAATGGTTTTCTCTTGAGCTTCTTGAACAGGCAATTCTGGGAAAACTATATACAGTTCCTCCTGAGATCCCAATGAAACCATGTCCAATTGCCCACGGCAACTTCACATATGCTTTTCTATGGACTTTTCTCTCTTTCCCCATTTTATTCTCTATAGACTTTTATTCTGGTGTCCTGGGAGATTTATTATATTTTCAAAATAAACAACTTAAATGCAAGTGTTTTTTTCAGAGTTCTTCTTTTGAGGGAAACTCAGGTGAATACCATGTCACTTTATGAAAGGAGCAAATATTTAGGGGTTGGAAGATGATGGGGGCATTTGCTAGTGGATGGCATTAGTATTTAATATGGCTTTATCTCTTTTACCAGAATGCTGATGATTGGAATCCTAGAGTACTTTTCTAGGATTTGTCTATTTCCCTTTAACTTCTTTTCCTTATCTACACTCTCTTTTCTTCCTCCCTCCCTTCCTTCCTTTCTTTTTGGTATCAAGGATTGAACCCAGGGGCACTTAACCACTGAGCAACATCCCTAGTCCTTTTTATTTTATTTTATTTATTTATTTTTAAGAGAGAGGGATAGTGAGAGAGAGAGAGACAGAGAAAGGGAGAAACAACTTTATTTAGTTTTTCACATGGCCTTCGTTGCTCTAACACTTAGTTGTATACGTGGTGCTGGGGTTTGAACCTGGGTCCTCGTGCTTGCCAGGCAAGCACCGAAAATGGTGAGCCACCACTCCAGCCCCTTTATTTTTTATTTTTGATACGATGTCTCACTAAGTTGCTTAGGGCCTCACTAACTTGTTGAGACTGACTTTGAACTTGTGATCTTCCTGCCTTAGCCTCTTGAGCTTCTGGGATTGCAGGTATGTCCCCCCATTCCTAGCTTACACTTTTTTTCCCTTTCTACTTTCTCCTTAAATGATCTACAGTCCTATAATTTTTACCTACACCTCTCTTTCGAGGACTCCCCAGTTATGTCTTTAGTCCCCATCTCTCCACAGAGCATCATATATCCAATTGTCTGCATGTCTCCCTCCACTTGGATGTCTAACAGGCATTTTTTTTTTCATCTGTACAAAATCAAACTCTGGTTTTCCTCCCTAAAATCTCCTATAAAACACTCTGCTATGTCTCTATTCTTACTCATGGCAGCACCATCTGCCCTGTAGTTCAGGGGAAATAAAGAAAGAAATCCAGATATTCTTGGTTTTACCCTTTTCACACTCTTATCAGCAAGTTCAGTAAGTTTTATCTCACAACAGAGTTCAAATGCATCCACTCATTTCTATCTCCACTGCCATCACTCTGTCCTAGGCTTAATTATCTTTTATTAGGACTACATGATAGACATCTAAAATCTCCTCTCATTGCTATAGTCAGAATGGTTTAAACCAAACATATAAATGCATTTAAGATCCTCAATGGCTCCTAAGACATCTAGAAATAAAAATCTAAAACCTTCCCATATTTCCAAGGCCTTATATGATTTAGGTCTTGCTAACATCATATGTGATTTTCTTCCTTGCTTACTCATTGCTGTGGACTTTTTATGTCCCTGCAAGTTCATATGTTGAAAATCAAATCCAACATGAAGGAATTCAGAAGGATGGTCTTTGACAGAATCTTCATGAAGGAGATTCATGCCCTTGTGGATAGCTGGCTAGTCTCTCCCACCATAGAGAATACAGTGAGAAGACTAACAGACCTGCTGGCACCTTTGTCTTCTCAGCCTCCATTATGGGGAAAGAAATAGATTTGTGTTGTGTGTAAGCCACCCAGTCTATGGTGTTCTCTTATAGTAGCCCAAATGGGCTATGATGCTTACAAGCCAGTCTCAGCACCATTTCATTCTTCCAAATGCCCAGGTTCTATCTTTCTTCAGGGTTTTTCATTTTCTGATACTTCTACTTGGATAGCTATTTTCCTATATTTCATATGGCATTCTCCTTATTTTTGAGGTTCCAAATATCTCTTCTGAGAGTTGTTGTCCTGACAACATATCTACAATAATGCCCTCCACCCTAGTTACTGTGTCTTACTTCTTGTGTATTTCTTTCATAATTTCTGCTTAGAAGTTTGGTGTAGTGTCTTGAGCCATTTTTATTCTATTTTCATCTCCTCAATTTGCGGGTAAGTTCTACGAGGGCAGAAGTTTTTTCACAAGTTTTATATTTCTGCTACTTTTCCCTGTGTCTGTACTTTATGGTACATATTAATATGTAGGCTAATGATTTTGAGAGATTACCCTGGATCGATGCATGCAGGAGCTTGTTCTTACACTTAGGACAAGAGTCTAATAAATTTTGTGTTATTTTTCCTGTATCAATAATTAATAAATCTCTGCATCTTTAGAACCCCAGTTGAGACCAAGAGATTGGAATAAACAATATCTTTTTTTGTGTGTGAATATATGAAGATATTCTTATAAATCATCGTTTCTTATTTCATATGATTGATCAGTCTTGTCTCAGCTAGGAAGCAAAACTGATAACTCATGCCTTAGTAATCAAGGTTACTGCAACCGATTTCATTTTTAACAGCTTTTTTGTTAATTTTTGGAATTCATGTTTTTATTAGGGCCTTAAAGTTTTGCATGACTGTGAGATTCATTTTTGACACATTCATGAATTGCATATAATTTGCTCTATTTCAATCCTTTGCACTACCCCCGTCCCTGTCCTCCTAACCCTCCAATCCTCTGCCTATACTTCATTGGTCTTTATTATGTTAATTATTTCTCAAAATTGGTGCATTATAATTACACATAAAAAGGGGTTTCATTGTGATACATTTGTATGTGTATATATAGCATAATTTGGTTAATTTCATTCCCATCTCTGCTCCCTTACCCTCAATTACCATTCTCTACTTCAGCGTTTTCCTATTTTCATGAGATTCTCTTCCCATCTTTAAAAAAAATTTTCCCTATTTCTTTCTAGCTTCTTCATATAAGAGAAAACATTCAATCCTTGACTTTTTGAGTCTGTCTTATTTCACTTAGCTTGGTGTTCTCCAGTTCCATCCATTTACCAGCAAATGGCATAATTTCATTCTTTTTTATGGCTGAGTAAAACTCCTTCATATATACATACCATATTTTCTTTATTTATCTATTGAGGGTTACCTGGGCTGGTTCCATAACTTGATTATTGTTAATTACCTTGCTGTAAACAGTGGTATGCATAAATCACTGTAGTATGTTAATTTTCATTCTTTTGGATAAATGCAATAGAACGGATAGCTAAGACCAAGAAGAAAGAGCCTACAGAAAAGGAGAAAATCTTTGCTAGCTATTGTTCTAATAGGAGATTATCATCCAGAATATATGAAGAATTCAAAAAAACAACAACAGTAACAGAATCCACAAAAACCAAAACAAATGAACAAAAAAATCCTGAGAAAGCAAAACAAACAAACAAACAAACAAAAAAACTCCCTAAAAACCCAATTAATAAATGGGCAAATGAAATAAACAGATATTTCTCAAAAGAGAGATGCAAATGGTCAATAAATACCTGAAAAATGTTTACCATCTTTAGCAATTAAAGAAATGCATATTAAAATACACTGAGATTTCATTCATTCCAAATAGAATGACATTCAAGAATACAAATAAGAAGAAATGCTGGTTAAATTATGGGAAAAGGCGCATTCATACATTATTAATGGGGCAGCAAATAAGTGCAACCACTTTGGAAAGCAGTATGAAAGTTCCTCAAAAGACTACGAATGGAGCTGCCATTTCAATAACTTTTATCTATTAGAATGATTGACTGAGAAGCATGAGGTTTTTATAGGAAACAACAACTTCAACTCCATATAGTCTGTTTTTTTGTTTTTTCTTTTTTAATAAAAGACATGACTTTGACTAACACATAATATGACACTGCCTCACACGGAATGAAATTTTCAGGGATGAGGTTGTAGTTCAGGGGTAGAGTGCTTGCCCCCCATGAGACCTTGAGTTTGAGCCCCAGCACCAAAGGTACTTTCTAAATTGCACAGGCTGGCCATGAACTCATAATCCTCCTGCCTCAGCCTCTCAAGTATCTGGGATTACAGGCATGTGCCCCTATTCCCAGCTTGTTTATTACCTATATGGTAAAAATAAAGATGAAACAAAGCTGGTCCTGTGTTGATTAAACATTAATATCAACTACTTGATTATTTCTGAAAATCTTTAATTTTTGTATATCAAAACTAACAGTATGTTCTTAGACAACTTGCTTCTTGTTTTAAGAGAGAGAGAGAGAATCAATTTTATTAACTTTTTCATCAGGCATTTGTTTCTCAGACACTTAGTTGTGTATGTGGTGCTCAAACCTGGGTCCTCACACATGCCAGGCAAGTGCCCCAACCACTGAGCCACCACTCTAACCCAACAACTTGCTTCTTAAAGAAATCTTATTTTATGGCATCTTGTTACTTTGTATAATTTAGGCTTTCCACATCTTGGATTTTCCTAAGGAGAGGCACAGAGCAGTTCTTCCTGATTTAGTTTTTTGATATGTAGTAACCGAGTCATAGTTTTGGTATCTTTAAGTGTGAAACAATTGGGTCATGATACATATATTTGCTAGTATTCTGCCTTCAGTTTGCCAGAATGACACAAGATACTTTGCTTTCATGTATTGCTCTTGATTTTCCTTGCTATTCTCATCATTAGATTGACTTTGAGATTTTATACTGCAGAGGTTTTCTGTATTCTAACCTCAGGGAAAACTCATTACCTCTTTTGTAATTACTTGATAGGTATGAGAAACACCTGCTCAGGGAACAGTGTCACAAGGGGGTCTTGTCTCAACCAACTTGGAAAGAACCAAGAGAAGGATCTGATGCATTTGACCCATCAGTTGCTATCCTTTATTCCTGTAAGTCACTCCTGTCCTCTTCACCTTTCTCTGGCTGTGCTGCGAGCTCTACCATCAGTGCAGCGGGGTCCAGATCTCCTATATGGGCAGAGGCAGATAATGTCTGTTCCAGATTTGGGAACACAGGTGGCACCATATCCACATGGGTTGTTTTCACAACTTGCAAACTGGCACAGCTTGCCTGAGTACAGCCTTGGACACTCACAAAACCAGTTGTCACTATCACTGAGAAAAGAAAAAGAATTTTTGAAAAATCAGAAAAAAAATCAATACTTACGCACACATCCACAGATATGTGTGCATATATAAGCGAAACAACAATTGCAGCTTGTCTGATAAGTGGGGTTTTTATTCCCTTTTCATGTGTTTTAATGTTTGAGTATTTTTATCTGTGTTTTATATTGAAAGCAGATGAACAGTTTTATGGATTGTCAGAAGCAATGAATGCTATTTTAAGCCATCTATTTTTATTTTTGATTTATCTCATCTTTTATTTCGCACTCGGTGCCTTTTCAGGGCTTCATTAAATATGTGTGGTGCTGCTTCAATAAAGTGCTTCAAATGTCTATTAGGAAAAGCCATCTCAGGCTCAAAGCTCAGAGGAGAATTCTAAGCTGGTGATAAGCTCCCTATATTGAGGGCAAAGTCCTCCAAGAGCTGCACTTGTGGTAATTCTGAAAAAAGGCACAGTGGGGAGCTGTAATGACTATGCAACTCTCCAGCTTAAAATATGGCTTGGTGGCCCCAGGCTGTGAGTGTCTATGAAAGCAGAGCTCAGGAAAAATACTCCTCTCACCTGCCAGGGAAGCAGTCTCCAGAGGGCAAAGTGACTTGGAATCTGTTATTTCTGCCGTCCTTGTATCCACCCCCCTTTTAAAGTAACAGTAACCTCAGTTTCCTTGGGAGGACCCACCTCTTCATCTTTCTCAGCCCAAGTTGTCTGTAAGGGGCAGACGCCACTCTTGCTGTCACTCACAGTTTGTAAGACAGATTCTTAGGGCACACCAGGCTGCCTGACACTGGGGGCAGGCCCCTTGCTAAAACTCTGAGGAGAATGCTCTTTTTCTGCTAGAATTACTAAACTGGAAGCTGCTAGTGGCCTCCTCCCATTCAGAGGGAAAGCATGGCTGAGAATAAATAATATATAGCAGGAAAACAAGCAACTGGGAGAGCGAGGTTATTGATGATATTATTTAGGTAGCAGATGCAGCTGTTATTCTGTAGTTATGTGAACCAATATAGTCTACCCTCTCTATTTTGTAAGCTAGTTTGTTTTTTGTCACTTGAAGTTAAATGAATTTCATCCAATATTGATGTTCTTCCCTTCCTTTCCTCTCTTCTTTTTACCTTAGTTAACAACTTGCCATATAAGGATCTTTAGTTTATTTTTTTTTCCTGCTTACATCTTACCTTTCAACATGAATGTTAGCTCTTAAGGATAGTTGCCAGAACCATACCCCACAAATAAAAAGCTAGCATATTTTGTCTTTATGATTCAGCCTCCTAGTCCTAGGTAGTCTTACCTGTACCATGGTATTTATCTCTTGCTGTTCTCATCTGTGTAGTCGTTTACTTCCTTAAGTCTGTCAGTCCTCTTAATCCAACGTAAACTTGCTCACCAGAAAGGACCAATTCTTTCTTGCTAACTAGTACCTAATTGAAATGTGGAAGGGTGCTAGGTATGGTGGCACACATCTGTAATCTGAGCCACTTGGGAAGCTGAGGCAGGAGGATCATAAATATGACGTCAGTCTCTACAACTTAGGGAGACCTTGTGTCAAAATGAAAAATAAATAGTATTGGGGATGTATCTCAGTGGCAGTATGAAAAATAGTATGAAATGTGAAAGGGTTACCTTTTCTAAAATGTCTATATTTTTATTTTCTTTATGTTAATGGGCTAAAGTGCTGTGGAGACAGTTTATATATCAGATAGCAGGAAAAGCTGGCTTTGTTGAGATGTAAGGCTTTGAGACACTCAGATTTTGCCAATGCACAAGGCTGATCCTGCACTCTTTTTATAACTTTCATGTTAATTTCATAGCATTTTACACAGTGTAGACATATAACAATCACATAGGTTTTCAAAGTTGGGAAAAAAGTTAAACATCACTGTTATGATGGTGATCTCTATTCTGGAATACCTAGAAGTGTAACAAATTAGCTTTTTAAAAGATAAAGTAGAATACCACAAATACGGAAATCAAACCATTCTAAACATTGAATAGGTTCTTTAATCATATTGACCTAATGGATTTGAGATGTAGAAATGATGCTTTTATGTTAAAAACAAATTTCAGCATAATTTTTAATGATACCCTACTGATAGATCAAGCCTCCTTTCCTCTTTTTGCTTTTATCAGGAGTTGTGAGAAGTTGATTGTGTAAATTCATTTGGATGTTTATACGTCCACAGGCAACCAGAGTAGAGAGGGAAATACAAGTTCTACAGAAAAAAGTTCAAGGACAGAGAAAAGCACCTTCTCTGGCCAACCAATGTCAAGCGTACAACCCTCTGTCCCATCTTTATGTCCCATCAGCACTACATTATTGACAGCTTTAACCATTTGAGATTCTTCCAGATGACAACACCTCTGTACACATCACTTCAAATCACATCATCAAGTTCCAAAAGACTTATGAGAGTGCCAGATATTTCACCAATAGTTTTGGTTTTTAAATCTATTTTTGCTATGGACTATCACATGTGAACCTAATGGTTTCTTCAATCTATATATTGCCAAAGATCCCCATTACTAAAACCAGACTTATTCAGCAGCTGCAAACTCAGATCTTTCTTTGTCACGTAAGCTACAATGATGCCTCTCCAGATCCTGAAGCAGAAGGCAACTTTGACCAGAAAAAGGTATATCCTGAGATCGATGGATCATATGCACAACAGTTAACTTTCAGAAACAGTGATTGAATCAATGTCACTGTTCTTTACTCAGTTTACCTTGTTGCAACATTGCTGAAAATTTACTTGGCACTATTTAATGTAATAATGATAGGAGAATATACCACATGGAGAATATATATATATACATATATATATATGTATATATACACACACACACACACACACACACATATATATATACATCCATCCATACCCACACATATAAATGCACACATGTATATATATATATATGTATATGTATTCCAATTGGAATATATATTTTTATATGAGAAAGTTTTAAAAATTTTATCCTTCATGAGAGCAGCAAATGATATAGAAAACTCTTGTACGAATCCCTCTCTAAGAAAGTCACGACATTTTTATGAATTGAAAGAAGATCTGAGAAAGAATCCAGATGTTGGCAGAGTTTTTACTGTGAACTACAATAATGTATGTATGTGTATACACACACACACACACACACACACACATTTTTTGTCAATTATTTTCACCCAAAATTTGCTGTACACATATGTTACAGAGTCATGGCCAGAAAAATCAGTAAGACTCACTTCTGAATTCTTTGGGGGGAAAACAGCACAGGTACATGAATAAATCTTTGTAACACACAGCATACGTGACAAAGAAATGTAGGTAGCAGCAAGGATTTGAAGGCCTTAGCTTTGTAACACCTGAATTCTTATGAAAGTAGTTTCTGAAGCTCATCTGTGGTCTGGTCTTGGACATTACTAGAGAGTTCTCTGTGTGGCTTTTTAAGTGCATATTCCCATGCTTCCCTGGTCCTCTGATATTCTGGTGAGGCCAAGATTTTTCACTTTTAAAAGTCATCAGGTAGTCCCCTCTGGAAAGCAGTATGGAGAATCCTTAAAAAACTAGCGATGACTCCACCATATGACCCTGCTATTCCACTCCTGGGTATCTTTCCAGGGGACTTAGAATCAGCACATTACAGTGACACAGCAATATCGATGTTCATAGCAGCACAATTTACTATTGCTAGGCTATGGAAACAACCTCGGTGTCCCTCACTGGAAGAATGGATCCAAAAACTGTGGTACATTTATACCATGGAATATTACACAGCAATTAGAAACAATGATATTGCAGCCTT
>PVKS010035410.1:0-20096 GCA_004027875.1 Aplodontia rufa
TGGCTTAGATACCCTCAATCTGCAGGATTCAGCTCACTAATTTATCTCCTCTATCATGAGAGTAATAAGACTTGCTTAGTAGCTACAGGGTTATCATGAAGATTAAAATCAATTTGCTAATGACATGACATTCTGAAAAGGAAAACTATAGAGCCACAAAAAAAGGTAAGTGGCTGCCAGGAATTCATGGATGAATAGATGGAGTATTCCACATGATACAATAATAGTAAATACACCTTTTACATCTGTCGAAGCCCATGGGACTGTACCACATGGAGTAAACCCAAAGCAGACTATGGTCTATGTATCAAATTTGGTAGGAGAAACTACGGAAGGGAGTGGATGGGTATATGGAAGCCTCTATACTTTGTAGGCAATGATTCTCTAAACATAAAACTTCTCTAGAAGATAAATTGTTTTTTAAAAACTAGTTTGGAAAAATATGTGAAAATGCCTTTTAAACTCTAAAGAGCCAGCCAAATATGCAACAGAATACCTGTATGAACTTAAAGTACTTAATTTTGAAAGTTCATTCAGGAGTTTGCTGATTGTGTTCTGGATCACAGAGAAAAGCCCCCAGTTTGGACTTAATTGCCTGTCTTCTACCTTCAAAGCTGTCAAGACCTCCTACCTTCAAGTCCGACTGATTTCTACAAAACCCCAGTCATGTAAAAGATGCTACCTTCTACACCACTTCTGCCCTTTAAAAAATTGCCCAGGAAATATGAATATGCAATATCCTTCAGCATTTTTCCTTTTAATTCTCTGCCACCCTACTCTCACTCTGCCTAATATTTAGCAGTTAGGTTTGATTAAGATCACATTGTTCAGAGGTGAAAAGGCTGTGAAAAGATTTAGGTCAAGATTAAGAACAGTTAGGTTGGAAAGCCTTTCTTCCTTTTAAGCCAGAGAATTTCTGAAACAGACAAAGTTTCTTAAAGTGTTTGCTGGGGAGACTGGGCAATGGGGTGGTGGCTGTGGCTGCAAATATTCTCTCCAATGCCCACCAAAACTCAGTAGGGTTTATAAATTACAGAGGCAGAAAGAAGAGCAGTTGGGTCAAAAATTAGCCATACTCACACAGTAATGACAATAGGGATTCAAATTGAAGGTAGAGGAAGTGGGAAGCTTATCTCAGTCCTTGCCATGTGAAATGAGCCAGCTAATTTCAACCAACTTATTCTTGGAGAATGATGGTCAGTTGTAAGCCCTCCTGGATAATACATGCACTTTTGACAAGAACTTTCAAAGTTTTAGACAAAGACTTTCAGTATTTCCTGCACTGTGCTTGTTGGAACTCTGTCCTACGAGCTATTAATAGACATATGATGACAAAAAGAAAAAGTTCTGTGGTCAAATAACTAGGATAAGCTACATTGATGGAGCCATTTGTGAACAGTTATAATGCACGTTCCCAAATGCTGCTGCAAAGAAAACTACTCAGCTGCATTTAACTCCAACATGCCCAGTTTTATTTGAGCTGAGCACTTTGCATGGGCTGCTTACTAAAATTTCTTTGCATACCAACATAGGAAACGCTGACTTTATCTGTTTTTTTTTTTGTTTGTTTGGTTGGTTGGTTGGTTTAGTTTGATTGGTTGGTTGGTTTGTCTGACTCTTAGTTATATATGTGGTGCTGAGGTTTGAACCTGGGCCCTCATGCATGCCAGGCAAGTATGCTACCTTTGAGCCACAACCCCACCCCTGGAAACAATGACTTTAAATAAGGAAGTAAGTAACCATGGAAGCTATAGCCACCCTGACATGACTCCGGAAAGTGCCTTTTGAGGAAATGATCTCATGTCAGCAGCTTTCTCACCTGTCCACAGGTGAGTAGGACTCACTCTTCATGTGTACATGTATTCATTCACCTACTTCCCGTGTTCACGGTTCCCCTACCACTCCATGTTAGATCCTGTTATCAGCAATTAGGTATCAAAAGGACTCTCAGCCAAGAAGCTCGTAGGGGTAGCTCTAGATTCTGAGTTAATAACTGTTGTAAACCAGAAAACAAAGAGAAACAGGTGTCTGAAAAGAAAATCAGATCAGAGAACAATGTTTGATCCAAGAAAATGAAGAATAAGCTGTGAATTTGACATCTCTTGCTTCCCTCCCACTCACTTTGAATATGTAGACAGAAGCATCTGTGTATTTAGAGATCAATATTTTTAATGAATGCTACTTGAAACTTAAGCAACTTTGACTACTAACAGGATACACAGATTTCACATAGAAGGAGGGGAAAACAGACCATGAGAAAGGTGTCTTTGCTCCATATAACTAAATGAGTGTGGCAGTTAAGAGTTGAGGTCACTTTTCAAAACCGCTCCTCATTTCAGGCCACAAAATGTCTTAGTCACACCCATAAGGTTTAGCTATAGAATTCAGCTAAAGTGGGAAAGCAGCGATTAGGTTTGCCACAGAGGATGAGAGCACATCCTGTCTGGGGACATGCATGCCACCGTGCGGAATGGGCTCTGCAGCTGTCCTCTCTTGGTGCTAGCCCTGTGGGGGAGCAGCGCCAGGAGGGAGCCTGCTATGAGCAGAATGAGGCTGGGCTGCCACTCCCTAAGAGTCTAAATGAGGATGAAGAATTTCGGAACTAGCTAGAGGCCAAAACCTATCCAAGAATAGAAGTGAAAGGGACCAGGGCTTTTTAAATTTCTGCCATAGCAATCCAGATCCGAACATTGTTTCTAAGGAGACTTTGGTTTCCCTGGAGAACTCTGATTTCAAAATGGACTTTCTTGCACAAAGAGGCATCCAATTAAATTGGTTGTGTGAGTGAGTGCGGAGTTTGAATATAGAAGAGAATATTAGGCTAGATCCAAAGCTTAAATTGTCAAGGAGAGAGTGAGAGACATCTCCATCTCAGAAGCCAAACATGCCTCAAAAGAACACTAGGGTCACCAGACAAAGATAATGTCCAGATAGGAAGATCATTTTGCAAAGTGGACAGGAACAAGGACTTCATGTGAGATAGAGTTGAGTTAGTGTCTCAGTCTTACTACTACTAGCTTTACAATGTGGGGCAAATTAATGAAGTCTGTTGAAACTTAGTTGGCTTAACCAGAAAGTAAGATGGAGAATTTTTTTTTTAAGAAAGAAGGACAGTGAGAGAGAGAGAGAGAGAGAGAATCAATTTTTATTGAGTTTTTCACATGGCCTTAGTTGCTCTGACACTTAGTTGTATACGTGGGTGCTGGGGTTTGAACCGTGTACTCGTGCATGCCAGGCAAGTGCCGTAACCACCGGGCCACTGCTCCAGCCCCGAGAATTTTTTAATCACATGCAATTAAATGCAGTATTACATATCATAAACAAAGCACTGGACATGGCACATAGTAAGTACTCTATATATTGTTGTCATTATAGGGATCAAATTTCTCTCCAGGACTGGATTAGCAGATAAAAGGAAAACAGACAAGCTGATAGCAGAAGTGATGAGGAAAGAGGGAAAGTTAAACACTCTGTGACCTGTGGAATGTCGGGGTGGTGGTGGGGTCAGCTTAGTGATATAGAGCTTGCTTACCAGATGCAAAGCTCTGGGCTCAATCACCAGCAGCATGCACGTGCCAGCACACCACACATACACACACACAAACACACACACACACGTCCATGGAAAAGGACAGTCTCGGAGGAGTAACTTAAACTGATCACCTGCCCAAAATGTGACTGGGTATTTATGTCCTCAACATAACATTGAAATGGTGACCAGAAAGTATTGGAAGAAATGTAAAAATGAGTGGGGATGAATTTGGGGTGGGTAGTTTGCTTTGTAGGAATCATTTAGGTTTTGGAGAAGGGAGACAAACTGAGTTTTGTCATGAAATGGGCATTTAAAAAGAGAGAGAGAGAGAGACAATGAGAGAGAGAGAAAGGGAGAGAGAATTAATTTTCTAAGTTTTTCATGTGACTTGTGGTGCTGGGGTTTAAACTTGCCACCCCCACAGCTAAGCCACTGCTCCAGCCCCATGAAATGAGCATTTTATGATCAGTCTTTAAATTCCACTTTCACAATGTGGAAACAGGATCAGAACAAAAAAGATGAGGCCAAACCTTCCCCTCTAATTGCTATGCTACTAGGAAGACAGACAAGGGGTCCCTGACCAGTTCTGGCCCTACCTGAGTCCCAGTTCACTTCATTCCTGTGTGCTGTTGATATTCCACACCATAGTGCTTTGAGCCAATTGGACAAAAAGGAAAAGCTCAAGGATATTTTTATAAAATCAAGTTACAAAATCAACGAAATGGTTTTGAATATGCTTGCTTGCTAATGGGAATTTTTATGAGAGGGAAATAAAAAAGAAATTAGTTCAAATTTCCCTAGACAGCTGCTTTAAAGAAATCGGAGCCTTCTAAAATGCTACAAAAAGCTTTTCTAAATTCTGAAAAACAAGCAAAATTGCTGTTAGTTAAATGCTTAATGTTTATTATTGCCAATATATTAGTTTTAGAGCAAATTTAGCCCACAGCAGAGTCACATTTTTCATGTAGTACTACAAGTACATTTTATCAATCATTAAAGTCCCTGGTATAATCAAAGTCACAATACGGTTGGTCCATTTCATAGAACCTAGAAAACAGTTTTGCAGTTTTTATTATTAACTCAGAACCTTATGTCATGTCTTTCTTAAATGATATTGCTGGGTATTTGACAAAATATCCCTGATCAAGGAAGACAGTCTTTAATTACTACATTATTCCCAGGGAAAGAAACACTATTGCTGAATGTGTTATGATTCAGCTTCCAAATGAATGTGGTAGCCAGAAGTGTGTTGGCCTCAGAGATGACATTTCCACACATTCAGGAAAGTCAAAACTGAGGTATTTGTTGAAAGGATCTCACCAAAATCTGATAATTGAGAACAGGAAAAAAAAAAAAAAAGGAATGAGAGTGCTTACTAATTTATATGTACAAAGAAGCATCAGATTAATAGATCAGGATAAAAAGAAATAGCTGCCTAACTTTTTCAAAGAAAAAAATGTGCTTTGGAAAAAAAATGCTAATCTTGATAAAACAGGCCACCAACCAGCTAAGACAAGGAGAATTTCGAATCCCAGAACTAAGAAATGGGATGAGGAGGGCACAGAATCACAGGAAACTTCATTAAGTTTCAATTGATTTTTTGATGAAATAGTTGCTATAGTATTTGCTGTCTTTGCTAATTTAACTACATATTCTGTTTTCCAGTTCAAGATCATAGCATTTTTATATTCATTTTAAGGTGATTGCACCCCAGGAAATATTTGCTGGTATATCCTGAAACATCCAGATTTAATAGGTAAAAATCAATGGATATGAGTACATTTTGACAATAGCCACCGATTTCCCTCATAAAGAAAGCAAAGATGTTATAAAGACAGCGCTCCTGATCTGAGGACAGAAGTGATAACAAGTAGTCCTGCAGTCCCTGAGGGAAAGAACAGCTTCACTTTCTGAGGAGAAACTTAGCCATACAGCATGAACGACTATTTGCTGATTTCTATTTCCATCTTTTCTCAAAAATTGGTTTAGGCTCTGCCTTTAAAAATAAGCCCAGGAAATAAGTCCAAGGAGACCTGAAATTAGAAAAGTTTTCAGACTGGTAGCAGGGATGTGAAATATTAATATTTGTTTTGCAATCGATCTCATATACTTTGAGCCCAGGATTAGGAGTGTCTAAGGCTGTTCATCGACCTAAAATGTCAGTGGCCCCTCAAACAAGCCTCAGCATGTGTTTGCCTCAAGCATGACAGCAGCTCTCATCTTTGGACTGAAACAATAGTCACAGGTGAGTCCTGAGAACCCTTAGCACTCTAGGAGTGACTCAGCATTGATGAGCTCCTTGGAGAGACCCAACTAAATGTGGGAAAGCAGATGGGGTGAAACCAGAGGTTAAAGTGGTGGAGCACTGTGAGGACTTCTTCTTGTTTGCAAATTTTCCATTACTGTTGTAATACATGCTTCATTCAAAGGGTGTATGACAACCTAATAGGGATGTTGCCATCCATGGGGACCTGAGTCTTTTTTTTGTTTTGTTTTGTTTTGGTTTGGTTTGGTTTTTTGGTACTAGGAACTGAACCCAGGGGCATTTCACAACTGAGCCACATCCCCAGCCCTTTTTTATTTTGAGACAAGTTCAATTTTCTAAGTTGCTGAGACTGGCTTTGAACTTAAGATCTGCCTGCCTCAGCCTCTTAAGCCATTAGGATTAAAGGCATGTACCACTGTGCCCAGTGGGACCTGAGTCTTAGTTTAGAGTTCCAGAAGTCAGACTGTTTTCTTGGGGCAGCTACCAAGAATGGTCCTCTAAAGGTTGGAGTTTCCCAGATATTTTTTTCCTTATTTCTACATAATACAGTTGACCCTTCATATCTGTGGATTCCACGTTGGATTGAAAATATCTGAAAAAAAAATTGCATCTGTACTGAACATATACACTTTATTTTTCTTGGCATTATTCCCTAAATACAGTATAAATATTTACATTGTATTAAGTCTTATAAGTAATCTAGAGATGATTTAAAGTATATAAGAGTATTGCATGGGTTATATACAAATATGGTGCCATTTTATCTGTGGACTTGGGAATCCACAGATTTCAGTAACCAAAGAGGGTCCTGGATCCCAGGCATATTGAGGGATGACTATTCTTCTTTGGTCATTGCATCCATTCCCTCTAAGCAATCTCATCCACAGTTTCAATTATTTTTTTTCAATTATTAACTGTATTCAACCAGCTCTGAAATTGCCAGATCCCTCCATTCAGCATCAATGCTATATACCCAGCTCTCTGATGGATATCTCCACAGCTTGTCCTTCACATTCAGCAATGACCTCAGCATCTCCCCCTCTTTCCAAGGCCATTCCTCTTCTGCATACATGACCTCAGTGATAGCACCTCCATCCAGCAAAACACCTAAGTCAGATACCTGAATATCATCTTTGACTTTTTCTCTCTCACAGCCATCCATGAGCAGGGTCTATTGATTCTACCTCTTCACTTCTCTTAAATCAGTTCACTCCTTCTATATCTATTGCCACAATCTTGGAGCAAGAGGCCCCTACCATCTCAAACCAACATTACATCACAGACTTCTGAACTCGCATTCTTAACATTTTCAAACATGTTGCAGCTTTCAAAGGCTCAAATCTGATCTTCCTTACTCTCTTGCATAAAACAAATGCCTACTGTCCTCAGTCGAGAGCCAAACATTTTGGTAGGGTGTAAAAGGTTTATCTTCTTGTATCCCCAGCTTATCATTATGGCCTTGTCCCTTGCACTCTATGATCTAGCTGTTTTTCGTACTTGATGTCCCAGATCCTCTCTTGCCTACAAGTCTTTTCAACATGCTTTTGCCTTTGTCTAGAATCCCTGTTTCTTCCACTCCCAACCTCACATCCCTGCACATGGCCATATCTGTGGGCCTTCAAGTCTCAGTTCAGCTGTCATCTTTTTCAAAGAAATTTCCCCTTTCCTCCACACTGTTTAGGTGGCCCTCTCACAGTTTCACGTAGCACACCAAACAGAACCCATAAGCCACTCCTTTCAACTCTCCAATTCAGGTTGTTTTGGTTTTTGCATTGTTGGGGATGGAATCTGGGGCCTCGATGCATGCTAGGCAAGTGCTCTGCCTCTGAGCTAAATTCCCAGCTCTTCAACTCCCTCTTTATTTTTTTCTTTCCCCCACCAAATTATACACTCCTTGAAGACAGGTCGCAATTATAACCTACCACCCAGATCAATGCCTGGCATGTTCAATCATTGAACTAAAATTTATTTCCCCACCAGGCATAATGGCACAGCAACTGGGGATTCCTTTCCTCCCAGAGACTAGGGAGGCTGAGGCAGGAGAATCATGAGCTAAAGGCCAACCTGGCAATGCAGAATGGATTCTTAGGATCACGTTATGTGCATATATAAATATACAACAGGGAACCTCACCTTTATGCATAGGTAGAAAGAACTAGTCAAATATAAAATAATAGCTGAATAAAAGGAAGTCTAGCAGAGTAGAGGAAAGGGAATGAGACAGAGGAGGCAGGATGGGAGAGAAAAGTGGGGAAACAAACTGAAATCAAATTCCATGCATGTATGAGTTTATCAGGATGAACCCAACTACTATGTATAACTATAAATCTCTTTTTAAAAATTCCAGAAGAGGAAAAATAAACAAATAAATAAAGCCTGCCTGGGCAATTTAGTAAGACCCTGTCTCAAAAAAAAAAAAAAAATTCTGGGGCTGGAGCGGTGGCTTGATAGTTATGGCAGTTGACCGGCATGCACAAGTACACGGGTTCAAACCCCAGCACCCATGTACACAACTAAGTGTCAGAACAACAAAAGCCATGTGAAAAACTCAATAAAAATTGATTCTCTCTCTCTCTCTCTCTCTCTCTCTGTCTCTTTCTCTCACTGTCCTTCAAAAAAAAATTCTGAGCTGGAGTGGTGGCTTAGCAGTTCTGGCACTTGTCTGGTATGCACAAGGATGCGGGTTCAAACCCTAGCACCACGTACACAACAAAGTGTCAGAGCAACAAAAGTCACATAAAATATTAAGTAAAATTGATTCTTTCTCTTCCTGTTCTTCTCTCTTTAATAAAAAAAAAATTCTCCCACAGGTTTTTCTTAATTCTTTTTTTTCAATTTTTATTAAAGAGTTGAGCTATTGTACAATCATAAATGCATATAAAGTCACAATATGTTCTTTTTTTAGAGAGAGGGACAGTGACATAGAGAGAGAGAGAGAGAAGCAATTTTTATTTAGTTTTTCATGTGACTTTCATTGCTCTGACACTTTGTTGTGTACAAGGTGCTGGGGTTTGAACTCACATACTTGTACATCTGAGGCAAGTGCCGTAACCACTGAGCCACCGCTCCAGCCCCATACATATGTTCTTAAACCAGAATCTCAAATTCTTTTGTTGGTGGTGATTGTTTTGTTTGCTAGTTTTTGTTTTAGTGGTGGTGGTGGTTTGGTTTGGTTTCAGGAGGTTGTTTCTTTGGGTTTCATTTTTATGCTGTTCTAGGGATTGAAACCAGGACTCTGAACATACTAGACAAGCACTCTGCCACTTCTTAAGTTTTGACAGCTAACACTGAAAGTGAAAAGATAACATAAATGAACAAAAGGCAAATACATAAAAGCTTGGATGTGTGAGAACTGATTTCATCCATGTAATAAAATCATATTTTCTGCAAGTAAATTTTTCCTATTATGTGTGAGGGAATTCAATATGTCTGTGTTTCACAGTCCTAGAAATGGAGAACCTCAGCTTCCAGTAAGTGCAACACCTGAAGAAGTGGATATCATCTGCGTTAGAAGATGTCATGTTCATGGGCTGCATGGACACTCAGAAATCTTCATTAGTTATGCTTTCCTTGCAAGTGCCAGAAATGCAACTCAATTAACTTAGACTCTCCTGCATTTTCCTACAAAAGGGGGATTAGTTAACAGAATCTGACAGGTTTGGAACAACAATATACAGAAAGGACAGCCACACACTTAAGCCTAGAAAAGATTCCAAAACCAAGACTACAGACCAAGCTGCAAAGACTCTCTGGCTCTTCTGCAACTCTGCTTTCTGCAAAAACTGTCTTCTCCCCAGAAGGGAAATGCCTCTGGGTTCTTTTCCAGGGATACTGTAACAACACCAAAACCCAGGCGACTTAAACAACAGAAATATATTTTTTCTCACAATTCTGAGTGCTGAAAGTGTGAGATCAAGATACCAACAAAACTCATTTCTCCCTGATAAAGCTAAGGGAGAATCCTCCCTCCTTCCTCTACCTTCTGGAATTTGCCCACAATCCTTGGTACCCCATGACATGTAAGTGTATCACTACAGTCACATTACTGTCTTTCCCTGTGTGTCTTCACATTGTCTTCCTTCTTTATGTGTCCAAATTTCTACTTTTTATAAGGAGACCAGTCTTAATGTATAGGGCCTACCTTAATCACCTTGTTTTAATTTTATTACCTCTGTAAAGAACCAAATAAGATCACATTCTGAGGTACTTAGGTATTAGAACTTCAATATATCTTTTTGGGGAAGCACAATTTAACTTACAAAAACTAAGAGCAAGTCTCCAATATTCATATCTAAACTTTCCTTTATCAGAGGAAAAGCCAAGTCTATGACTTAGTTTCTGTGAAGCCTGTACCTCTAGGACCAATCAACAAAGTTGGGGCAACAACAGAGTTCCCTGAGATCATGGCTGTTTGTACACTATACCATTTAAGTCTCATTGAAAAATGATTTATCCCTTTCACAAATAAGATGGGTAGTTATATAGATGGGGAAAGTTTCTCATAGGAATGAGGTGACATGAAACAGTTACGCCCAGATCTGCTTGCCTTCTAGTGATAAGGAGACAGCTTAATATAAGAGGATTAAGATACAGACATCTCCTTCGCAGAAGGATGGGGAAATATTCGTAAGAAGCAGGTGGGTGTTAGGAAAAAGATCAGAAAGGAGCATGCATTGTTACATATCAAATGTTTTAATATCACAGCTGAGAAACAATCCAAAGCTTTTATTCTAATAACTGTTGCTGTGAATGGCAGATGTATTATTTTTCTTTTTCAGGTTGTGTGTGGTCAACAAATCCCCCCCCCCATACTGCATTTAATTAGATATTTTTGATCCTACTTTATTTTATATTCTAGAGGTGAGCACATATAAGAACCAATTAGAAAAAAAAATTGGCAACTTGTGGGACCAGGAATGAAGATCTTTTTTTCACATTATGAACTATGGCTAAGTAGGGCATAAAGGCAATTCAAAATTTCCCTTACTCAAAGATTAGTATGACTATATAAACATATACTGGAATGGTATTAATTGCTAAATTCATTGCTCCAAAATAAAATTGGGAAGGTCTACTTTGGATACAACTTAAAGTTCACCATTAAAAAAATTGTGTTTTGAAATTTTAACTGTAGAAAATAACATACTCATTATAGACAATTTGGAAAAAAATCCATGAAAGAATGTTTACATTAAAAAATCACCTATTGGGAGCTAGAGTGGTGGCTCAGCAGTTGTGGCGCTTGTGTTGCATGCGCCCACACTACATACACAATAAAGTGTAGGAGTAGCGAGAACCAAGTGAAGAACTAAATAAAATTGATTCTTTCTCTCTCTCTTACTGTCCCTCTCTCTTTCAAAAAAATCAGCTATTGTCCTGCCACTAATCACTGTTAACATTTTTATATATTTACTTAGCTATTTTCTCTATGTGTAAATTCTTTTTAAAATTTTACAGTTAGTCATATATGCGATTTTATGAAGTCATTTTTTTTATTCTATATTTTTTCATGAGCTCTTTTCCCATAGTCACTGAAAATATTTTTAATGGCAGCATAGTACTTTATGGCATGCCACAATATATATAAGCATTTTCATTGTTAGACATATAGGTTGCTAATTATGAACTATTCCTTATGATAAGAATGTCCCAAATATTTACATGTGTGGTTTTATTGTAATCTAGCTAATCACCCCTAGGAAAGTTACAAAATATATCAGAAATCATTAAACAAACTTAAATATATTTTAGAAACAGCTTCTGAAATGAGATAAAATCTAAATTATCATAAGGAATTTACCAGAATAAATACAATTAATAGAAGTACCCAATTCCTAGCTACAAAATATCTCCTATCTTGAAAAGCATGTTGTTCTATTCAAGTTCCTTGGCCGTCTCCAAATCTTTTGGGAATCCATACCTTGCTAATAAATATTTGTAGAGTCAGAAAGATGAGATGGAAAGAATATCTGTAGTGTTGTTTGTTTTTTGGCTGGGTTGAGGGGCTACACCTTCCACCTGTGCTCCAGAGCTGCTAATCCAAGTTCCTTTGAGCAGTCTAGAAATTATAACTCTGGAAAGGTGGAGCCCTGCTGCAGCTAGAATTACTGAATGCAATTTCATGAAGAGAGTGCAGAACTTACATTCACCGTACCTGGGTTCAAATCCTGATGTTGGCACTTCAGGGAGCAAACCTTTGGGTAACTCAATATTTGTGAATTCATTTACTCTCTCTAAAATAGAGAAGACAAGTTAACATCTGCCAAGGACAGATGCTTTGCACGAGCTATCCCAAGCAAGTCTCACTAAAAACGTATTCTTTCCTTTTACAAATAATAAAACAGGTTCATATTGTGCAAGTAAGTGCCCAAACTGCCAAGGCAAGCCAGGATCTGATTCCAAATCTGTCTAACCCCAAAGCTCATGTTCTGCTCCCACCCCCCGAAATGCTGCTTCCTGAACTCTGACTACAGAGAATTAGTTAGATTTGAATGTTCCTTCTACTACAAGAAGCATGGCTTTCGTTTCTCTAGTTGTTTTAGAATTACAATTTGTTGAGATGGAGGGCCAGGCAAGCAAAACATACTCAAACATACTCAAGGGTATGGGGGCACAAAAACTCAGTAATCAAGTAAGTAACATTTTAGTACAGCATTTCTGAAAGTCTAAATTAATGCAAAAATCCATGAAGAGAAAAACAGCAATACTTTAGAACAAAACAAAATCTGATTGTGCCATGCCAAGCCATAGTAAAACCTAAAGCAAAAGGAAGTGTTCACCCCATGCACATATTTTTATGTATTTTAAATATTTCATTATAATAAGAGTGATGTAAAAATACCTTATACACATGTGATTTTTTCTAAAACATGAAGACAATTAAAAATTAGGTACATTAAAACACATATAATTTTGTTTAAATATTTTATTTATACTGGAAACATAATTAATTCTAAATTTATCTTCCCAGCTTTAACAGAAGCAAACTTATCAAAAGCATTTTCATTAAAGCCAATACCCATTATTTAAAAATACAAGAAACCAAGTCAGCTCTATAGTATGTAGTGCACATTCTCTTTGCCTCAGCCTCCAATGTGGCTCAGGATAGCACTAACTGGGACCATGACTTCTGACAAAAGGCTGGAACATTTGAAGGGTTCTGTAAATTGGAACAGAGCATCTGATGATATCTGACTCCTCAGATTTCTTACCACAGCTCCTTTGGGTCACAGCTTTTCTTTTCATTGAAAAAAACATCACTGTCAGGCTGACTTTTAGAAAACTGTTCCTAAAGGACAATAAAAACAAGCCACATTTTGACAGCAGCAGGCATAAATCAGCCTGCCACATCTGCTGGTGCTCCAGGACCTCTGTGTGGACTTTGGAGCTTAGCTGCTGAATATCTGAGAGATACTATCTTCTAAATAACCCAAAGTCAAGGATTTGCATAATTTTTCCACATTCATTTGAACATTTACTGAGCATAACATCTCTATTTAATAAAGCAACCATACCTAGGTGTAAAGAGCAGTAATAAGCATCTTTATTATAGCAACAGCCATATAGTAATACATGCTACTTTTATGATTTTCACATGTTTGACACTTACGAAAAGTTCCATGCAGTAACTAGATATTATCTTTTATAAAATTTAATTTATACACTTGTATCACTTGTATTTTGAGAGCTGGAGATTATCTAGTGATCAGCCCTCTCTCTTTTTTTTTTCAATGAGGAAATTGAGCCTCAGATCAATGATGGCTCTTGGTTATCCAGCTTGTACATGACAAAACTGGTGTGACACTCACCTTCCTCTGATTCCAGGCCCAATGCTCTTTCTACTCTGTCTAGTTGCCTCTTTAAAAAATATGCAGCCAAAAGTATATGATTTCAGACAGGTGTAGACATACAAAGCAGGAATATCGGGTTGAATATGAGAAGGTATGAAAGTACCAAAGGAATATGAAATGATGTACCCAAGGAAAAGTGAACTTTGTGGAATGGAGAATGAGGAGTTACTCATCCCTGGTCATAGCAGCAGAACTATGGAGGGCTGGGCTGCTGAGTGGTGGTGACCTGATATGTGGTTACCACATGGCTGGGGACAGAGGCATGGTCTGCACAAGCAAGAGGACAAAGGATGGCCAACACAACCAAAGACAAATGTGGCCTAATCAGAATCAAGATACAAACTATTGCTCAAAATATGGGACTGGAGCGGTGGCTCAGCAGTTAAAGCACTTGCTTGGCATGTACAAGTTTTTTGAACCCCAGCACCGTATACACAACAAAGTGTCAGAGCAACGAAAGCAATGTGAAAAACTAAATAAAATTGATTTTCTCTCTCTCTCTCTCTCTCTCTCTCACTGTACCTCTCTCTTAAAAAAAACAGGTGCTACTGAGAAGACCTAAGGAAATGAGAAAGAAAGCCAACTATATAATTTCTTTAAAAAACAGGAGGGAAGATGAAAATATTCCAGAAATCAATGATGGTATTGGTTGCACAACACTATTGATGTTTAATGCTGTCAAACTATACACTTAAAATGGTTTAAATGGTAAATTTTACTACATGTATATACTTGAGCACAATTTTTAAAATATTTTAAAATTAAGAGATAGATCAGATTGACCTAATTCCCTCTTTTCTCAAAGGCAAATCCTTCTAGGTCAACATAGTCAAGAGCTACTAGGGTTGTATTGTGGTTGGAGTGGAGGAAATATGTGCTCCTGAGGATACTTTTGTGATTTTTGTGGGTATTTTTGGCTCTAACAATGAATCGCATACAACTGGCCAGGGTTATGGGAGTACAGACGAGCTATAACATGTGGGTCAATCATGCTGTCTTATGTTAGAGATATCAGACATAACTGTCATTCATTTAGGTGAAAAACCTAGCCTAGAATCTAATTTTAATTTACACATAGAAGACAAACTATTTTAAAAGATCTTAAATACATGAAATCATTTAGGAATGCAAATACTGTATAAATGCAAAGAAAATTGGACATTGTCTCACTCATAATTTAACCCAGAGGGTTTCATAATTTTGGAAAATTGTATTACCAAAGCTGACTCCACTTGTGGCATTCGAGTCATTAATAAAACAGACCAGAATCATTCTTCATTCACTATGATTCTATGTGTGAGTTCAAGCATCTAATTCAAATGCATGTTTGTTATAAATTACTGTCCTTAACTTTCTCCTTTATGTTACACTTTAAGCTACTGTTTTTTAAAATTAAGTGTGAGGTTAGGTTATATTTTTCATCCAAGTAGTATACAGCATCTTCTTTGGAAAAGAGGAATTTCAGATATTTGGCTGTTAGAAACTGGATTAGGGCAGAGAGAGTAGACACCAGCAGAAAGCATAGTCAGTAAAAACTCCAAGGAAGAGGTCAATGATCACTCAGAAAAGACAGTCTGCAATATATGTCCTATCCCTAATGGTTGCTTCTAAATTAAGAAAAAAAATATAAAGATGTATGCAAAGATTCCTTGTACACAGTCAAAAGGAAGTTGAAAATTTAACTACAATTACAGTTATTTACAAGGTTGATCAATTCTTAGATCATTTTGGAGAGCTAATAACATTTTCATGCTCCTTGGGGAGACAATAAGAGTCTCTAAAGCAAAGGAATCCCATTAGGGAATGTGGTCTCTGTCTTTGCTGAAAATAGAGAGTGACTCAATTCACAGATAGATTCCATGCTTCCTTTTTAATAGCCATACCAATGTCCTTTATAATTATTTTTCTCCAATATATGTCTATCAATTTGTTCTCATACCAGAGAATTAGAACATCACATAGATTCTTTCAGAGCACTTTATTTTTATGTATTTTATTTTTTTAAAGAGAGAAGGACAGGGAGAGAGAGAGAGAGAATCAATTTTTATTTAGTTTTTCACCTGGCTTTCATTGCTCTGACACTTCGTTCTGTATGTGGGTGCTGGGGTTTGAACCCGTGTACTTGCGCATGCTGGCCAAGCATCGTAACTGTCGAGCCACCACTCCAGCCCCCTCAGAGCACTTTGAAAACATCAATTCTTCATAGAACTATTTTATAAAAACAAAGCATGTCCAAACTTGATTTCATAATCTAAACCACACTATGAAAAAGTCAAAAGTTAATTAATATTTATATTTTAATGATTTTATTGTGCTATTATTTATATTAGCTATACACTGAAAACAGTCTAAATGTCTATAACAGGAAGACAGTTCAATAGAACACAACATATTCATGAATGGGATACCATACAGTTTCCAAAATGATCTTATAGAATTATAATTGAGTCAGACATGTTGGTGCACAGCTATAAACCCAGCTATTCAGGAGGCTGAGGCAGGATTGCAAGTCTGAAGCCAGCCTTGCCAACTTAGTGAGATCCTGTTTCAAAATAGCAAATAAAAAGGACTGGGACATTTGTATATCTATAGTATTAATGTATATATGATATATTGAATCATGAAAACATTATTGAAGTTTTCAGAAAATACACACACACATGCATATGCTGGGAAAAAAACCCTGAAAGAGTATACACCAAAATACTGTAGTCACTATAAGATTATGTTTGGGTAATAATTTGGAGGGTGGGGTGAATGATTTGTCTGTATTTTCTAAATTTTCTGCATTATACTTTTATAATGAAAATAATAACTCATCAAAATAAAAAAAATCCCCTCACTGGATGAATGGATCCAAAAGGTCTAGTATATATACACAATGGAGTTCTACTCAGCTATTAGAAACAATGATATTGCGGACTTTGAAGGTAAAAGGATGGCAATGGAAGAAATCATGCTGAGCGAAGTTAGCCAAACTCAGAGAGTCAAGGGTCAAATGTTTTTCCTCATTTGTGGAAGCTGGAGCTAAACCCAGCTTGGATGAAAGGAAGTCAAACTCATGTATTGGACCCACCAAGGCGATAGCAACACATAATCTAGAGGAACCATACACATGTAGGGGGCAAGAGGGGAGCGCAGGGGTTGGAGGATAGGAGAGGGAAGAAGATATAGGGAGGGATCTAGGGAGACAATCAATATTGTAGCATACTCTTTATCCCCCTGAGAAGTCAAATAATATGTATGCAATTATTGAATTCTGGAAAATTCACAGTCTTAAAACACACACACACACACACACACACGTGGACAATTTAGGGACATAATATAGAAGAATCAAGAGACTGGGATGTGGGCAATGTGGGGGTAACTATGGTTTAGGATCAAATGCATATCCATATTGTTACTTTATATGAAATTATAATTGTATAACAACTCAACTCCTTAATAAAAATTCTTTTTAAATACATTTTTAAAAAGTTAATAAGCACATTTAACTCTTATTGACAACCAATATTTTCTCTGAGGCTGCAATGTTTTTTCTGAGGCCACACAATAAACTAAGGTATTAGAATTGGAAGGTATAAAAGCCAAGCTCATTTTCTTCAGTAGTTACCCATGGTAGTTACCCTCTGAACTCTTCACCCCTAAGCCCCAAACTGGTTGATTCTTCCCCGACATCCCTGTCTCATGAATGGGATCATCTAGCTAGCTGTCCAAGTGCTTGTCCCCTTCACCCTCTAAGCCAGGTGTCCACTCCTGTATAATGTTTCTCCATAATAGTCCCCACATTTGACCTCCTCCTTCCCATTTCTACCATCCCCTGCCCAGGACTGCAGCAAGCCCCCCAACTAGCCTCCCCACCTCCAGCCTTGTTCTGGCCCAGAACTTTCACACTGCTGTCCAAGGGAAGGTTCTACAAGGTCTCAGGGGCTCTATGCTGTAACTCCTTACTTCGTTTTCACCACCTTCTAGGGAAGGAATATGCAAAGCCTCAGATATGGCCCTTGCCCTCCTTTCCAGCCCCATCTCTCACCACTCCTCTTAGCACTCCCAATGGTAACTAACTGAGCTAATTGCCACTCTTCAACACACAATGTTCTCTCACACCCCTCTTCCTTTGAACACAGTGATTCTTCTGCCTGAAACACTCTTCCAGTTCCCTTCCTTGACTCCCTCTTCAGTTCTTCAAAAATGTGTCCTTACCCTATACAACCCATGCACTCCATGCAGGGAAAGCAAACCTATGGACACTTAGTCCACTCAGTTAAAAAAATCATGAACTCTGGAATCAGAACAGCCTGGCTCTGTTCATCTGCCACCACCTGTCAAAACTATGGGCTCTGGTGAAGGTACTTTAATAACCTCCAAGTCCTCATTTTAAAATGAGAATAAAACTGCAAGCTTTTGAAGCTGTTCTGAGATCAAAAAGAAACAATACACTCAAAAGGACAAACAAGTCCACCCTATTATCTAATTTACCTTTACATTTTATTCTGCTTTGTGTGTTTAAGTCAGTCATCTTACTTCCTTCTGCAGAATGAGCAGCAAGATAGACACAAATAAGAGGAAACCCAGTTGAAAAGCCCCTGCTCACACTTCAGAGCCCAGGTTGGGTTAACCTCCTCCAGGGAGTCTTCCTTAAGTGTCCCACCCTCTCCGTGAATCTCATTTAGATGTACTTGTGTATCACCTGTGCATATCTCAACAATTGCTGGGCAAAATAATTACTTGCTTCTTTGGTTACCTTTTCCATTCCTTTCCTCAAGAGAATCAGGTCTTATTTTCCTTAGAATCAGCAGATCTCAAAATAGTGTGACATATACTAAGTAATCACCAAAAGAATGAATAAATGGACACTCACAGCTTATGCCTCTTACAACTCACTTAATTCCCTTTAAACCTTTCTGGAGATTTCGTAAAATCTCAGCAGGGGCCCCAACCTCTGCCGGGGAAGCTGGTCCCTGGGCTCTCCTTCATTGTATTTCTCCCAAAGAAGCCCCACCTCTCCCTTTTGCTGGTGTACTCGTTTCATGGTCTCTGTAAACCTCTCCTCTTCCTTAAGTCTTTCAAATTGCTCCAGTCCACTGTGGTCTTTCATCCTTTGAACTCTTTAACTATCTAGAGTTTATACCATTAACCTTACAATCTCTATATATTGAATTGCTAAGCAACTCTTTTTATTTTTCTTTGTGGAACTGGGGAATAGTAGCCAGGGCCACTTTACAACTGAGCTACATCCCCAGTACTTTTTTTTTTTTCATTTTTTTTTAATTAAGAGTTGAGTAGTTTTACAATCATAAATGTGTATAAAGTAACAATATGATATACATTTGATCGAAAACCATAATTACCCCCACATTGCCCATACCCCAATCTCTTGATTCTTCTATACTGTGCCCCTAACAAATATAATTGGCTATATATAGAGATATATAGGTTTATATCTATTTATCTATAGATAGATAAGATTGTAAATTTTACAGAATTAAATTATTGTGTACATGATAGTTGACTTCCCAGAGGAGTAAAGAGTATGCTACATTGTTGGTTGTCCCCCTAGATCCCTCCCTATCCTCCCTTCCTCCTTCCCCCATCCTCCTGCCTCTACATTTCTGCTCCCATGCTAGTCTGTTTCCAGTACTTTTTATTTTTTATTTTGAGACAGGATCTCACTAAGTTGCTGACTTAGTGAGCTGGCCTGATGTGATTTTCTTGCCTCAGCCTCCTGGGTAGCTGGAATTTCTGGCATGCAACACCACACCCAGCCGGATTACACAACTCTTCTATAATTCATACTCAACTGTTATTTACCTTCAGTCATGCAATGTAACTTTCTTATGTTTATTTCTTATTTCCCAATGTAGAGAGTGCATTTCTTGAATGGCTGTCAACTCATGCACTGTGCCTTCCCTTCAGTATTTTGCATGTATGTCCCTAATATAACCTACCCTCTCCCCAATACACACACACACACACACAAACCTCCTCAGTTCATTCTCTCTGCATTTCCCTGCTTCCTCTCTGAAGGTAACAACTAATCTTCCAACCTTATCAGCAAGACTCCTTTGCCTTCTGGCTTGCATTTGGGCCAGATCTGCAGTGTTTGAATCCTACCAAGGGGTTGGTTTCTCTGTATGTGTGCGGTGGATGGGGGAGTCTTTCTTCTAGGACTCTGTCTCTTAAATGGGCTCCCATACCATCATTTCTTTGCCTTCCCCTTTCAGGCCTTTTTATCAAGACTCTTGTTATTATTGGTGCATTATGATTTTACATAACAGAGACTCATTGTGACATATTCATAATGCACATAACTTAATTTGATCAATTTCCCTCCCCAATACCTCCCTTTTCCCTGCTCTCCTCCCTCCCTCATCCCCTTCCTCAACTCTACTGGTCTCCCTTCTATTTTCATGAAGTTCCTTTCAAAAAATATTTTTCTCTCTAA